>OU342741.1:14450579-14545579 GCA_910589775.1 Avena eriantha | reverse complement strand
GAGAATGATCGGCTAGAGACGATTTTCCTCTTGATCACCCTCCCCAACTTGCCTCTGCGCATGTAGACGAGAAGCGCTCTCAGTAAATTAGCAAGTCTTGTGGGTACTCCGATCTTGTTCGTGAGGAAGAAAGACTGCCTTCTTCGTTCAATGAATCTGCATACCACCAAGGGCTATTAAAAAAAGAAGTCTGAATCCGTGTCTTCTCTGCCATTTGATTTCCTTCACCACTAGCACTAGCCTTAAATTAAAGACCTTTCGCTACCTTGACTCTTCTTGTTATTATCCAGACCCATCAAGTCATTCAAAAGCAAAGAAAGAAAGATGAATAAGCAAAGCGAAGGCCAAGCCCGATCTCCCTTTCCCTTGATATGGTGGACTCCTAAAATAGGCTTTCTTTGTTCATATGATTTTTAAGAATACTATAATAAGCCACTCCTTAAAAAAATACTCGAACCAAATATTGAACTTGCTCTTTAGCACAGGTAGACTTCACTACCTAGATAGGTTAGCCTCATTCCCATTTCTCTAGATCCGCCATCAAAAGCATGGTAAATTTTCTTGCTTCTAGCTGTAATGAAGCCTCCTTTTTCATCTCTTATAACAACTCCGGTTGCACAAGCATTGGTATCATGATTAAAAGCAGCATCAACGTTCAGTTTCAACATACCTCTCAAAGGTCGACTCCACTTCGCCATTTCTTCTTGGTTCTTCGTCTTCCTTGCCTTCTCGTAATTAGCAGTGATAGCATATATGGCCATTGCTGATTTTACTGCCGGCTGCATAATTTCATCGATCACAAGGAATCAATCCTACGATTTGCCGCTAACTAGCTAGCACTACAGAAAGAGTCAGGCATGCATACAACAGAGTCAAGAACAAGCGAGCGTAGCCATGGAATCGTAATGCAGACTCGGTCGGTACAACTCTTATCTGCCGACATACTCCAGAGTGGGCAAACCCAAGGACTTAAATATAGATGCTGCGTTCGAGAGAGTCAGCGAAAGAAAAACCAATTTTACTGGAGGATGTCATACGTAACAGAGGAAGCTTTACTTGTCTATATACATACAGAAGTTGTTAAATCTTGTACGTGCTGTCTGCTGAAAGATGGAACTCAGCACCTTCATTTACAGGAGAACAGAGTAGGGCAGCGATGAGATACTGATACGTGAGATGTACGTGGACGATGCTAAAAATCAGTCAAATTAATCGACCTAGAAATTAATTGATCGATCTACAAGGTAGCTAAAGTTGGTTAGAAGCTCCGAATTCAGCCATAGAAGAAGGATCAGATACCCTTATAGGTGACAGAAGTGGTTTTTGCAGCTGCTGCCTGCGTTGTCCATGCACAAGCCCCATCTAGAAAAAAAGGCAAGGCAATAAGCTATTCAGGAGTCGTCTAGATAGAGTACCGTAGTCAGTTAAGTAGGCCCGCCTGTAAGTTAATATTCTTAAGGCTATGCCAAGTGGGTTCCAATGCTGCGCTACGGAGGAAGGGGGTAGGATGTTGAATCTATCTATAGACATAGGATCCCCCAGCCACTGGAATCCATTGGTTTCTGTCTCAATTCGTCATTTGAACTGACCTATTGCGTTAGGACACCTCCTCTGGGGTACTTATCAAGCAAGCCATGCCCTTAGCTGCACTTGCCAATTCATCCAGAAGGCTCTGAAGAAGACAGCTTGAAATATTATTAAAGAAAGCAGTAATGAGTGCATCGAACGGTTGGTTACACCGATTGACACTGTGAGAAGAAGCTTATGTGAGGCCTCTTTGACCCTGCCCTTCGGCTTGATCTTTCTCTTGCTTCATTCAATTCCGAAGCTACAAGAGTGCTTGGTCTATGGCTATGGCACGTCCAGGTGGCATCCATGGAGTTATGGAAGTGAAAGAAGAAGACCATTGGGCTGGGGAAGACTCCCTCAATCACTCTGCTGGGCGATGCTTCTTACTCTACCTTTCAATTCCTTTGCCTTTCTTCTTCTGATCGATCCAATGGTTCAGACTAGGACGCATAAACCCCGAAGGGGAGATTGACCCTACCTAAGTATTTTCTTAGATAGAAGTGGTTGGTCAACTGTGAGTCACGCCGGGGCGGGTAGACCCACTTTTAATAGCAACGCCCAGATCAATGGAAAATGGAAGTTTCTAGAATTGCAGCTCTGTTCTGTTCAAGAAGTCTTTCTCCAGGGTTCGGTTCAGAAGGCGGGATGGAAGAGAGAGAATGGGCTCATCGTGCGACAAGGTCGATCGATCACTCAAACTGTTCGGTATCTCTACAATTGAGTGAGCTATATTGCGAAGGAAAATGATGAAATTGCTTACTTTTCACAGGCGTGAATTTCCATGCTTTTGAGAAAAAGATGGGTTGGTATCTGAATGAAAGTCGGTAAGCAATCAATCTAGTGCTGTCCTCGGCAGACCAGGAAATGTAATAAACTTTGGAGCTGGAAAGATTGACAACTTAACGGTCTGAAAAACTATTAAAAGAGTGACTTTTAAGACCCACTGGTTCGCTTTATTTTCAACGGACATTTCCTCCCTCGTCAGCAGCTTCATTACCTGCTAAGTCTGGAAGGGTAGTAAAATCACTCACAACAATCAATCTTTTCTTATGATACTGATACGATGCAAACGGTGACACCCCCGGATAATGTGTTTGTGCATTTGTGTCTGTCTTCCCTATATGTGTTCTATACCTGCCTTTTGGTAGTATGGGTCTTGTTTAGCCGGAACACCTAAGTGTACGTCTCCTAGTAGCTCGTACCAGGTATCTTATCTTCTCCTTCAAAGTAAGGGCTAGCTGCAACTGAATAGGCAATCAGCAAAATGTCTTATAAAGCGGACGTCTGGGTTTTGGAAAGTGTCATTAAACCTATGAGCTCGCGGGTTCGGTTGGTCATGTCCTACTGATATTTACGTAAGTAACACGCTTTCCAGCAAGTGAGAGAGAAGCAGCATAGTGGGCTTTCAAATGAGATATTTTCCCCGTGGAAGGAGAGTGTCATGAATCAATGAGCTGAGAGCTCAGTACTTAGAGGTATTCAAGCACTACTTCCGCCTTGCCTTGAGAAGGTTTAAATCGTTAACGAATACAGATCCACATCAAGAAGAAAGGAATAAGAATACGAGGTTCCAAAAGGAGTGGCATCTACGCCAATGTTATCCCAAGCCATTGGATGTCTTCTTGGAATATTGAAATTAGAATTCTCGTAGAAAGACTGATACCAAGAAAATGGAGGGCAAAGAATGGCGGCTATTGGATACCTAACTGAATGCTTCCTTCGAGCTACCATACCAAACTCTTTCTGGTGCATACATTCCACCAGCATCTCCGGCATATCAATTTGAAAGGGAAGCAAGCAGAAAGAAAAACACAGAAGTCTGAATTGGATCAAAAGAAAGAAGCAAACCAGAGGAGTCGCATGTCGGATTTGTTTGGGCCATTGGCCCTTCCCCCGCCCTAATGGAACCAATGGAAAAGGGTAGGGTCATCAAGTAGAGGCTTCGCCTTTCTCTTCGGATTGGCCAATAACTCCATCACGTTCTCTAAGTCATTTCTTGGCGTGGAGATTTACTTGCCTTGGCTACCGAGAATAACTCGGAGGAGACCCCTATGGAGACAGAAGCTTAATATTGATCAAATGATTTAGAGGATATTGTAATCTCTTCTCATGGTCTTTGTTCGCTTTATTATCCCGTTGTGAGAATGGTTAGGACTATGGATCCACACGCCCCTCTAGTCATTACTTTCCGAGTAGCGTAAGGCTTCTTCATTGGCAAATAAACGAATTAATGAACTAATTTCCTAATATGACGTGAACTGTCTGCTGAATCCATGAGCTCATAAGGAGTTCTTCACGTGAGAAAGTCCACGGCTTAGCTGACAATAAAAAAGAAAGTATCCAATCGACTTTAGGAGCGCCATTTCTATCTGAAACGGTAAAGCGAGGCTCGCTATAAGGGTCATAGCTAGTTCAGGATTGGTAGGAAAGTAATAAAAATGATTGTAATATGACATTCAGGATTGGTAGGAAATTGTGTTAAGATTAAAAAGAAGATCCCTCTTTTCATACGACTCGGTGATTCCATTGCTCTATCCGGCCGTAAGATTCGATCGCGTACATCACGAGCACGAGATGGGTTGGGGACTTAGAAATGAGCTATGCTCCAAGAATTGACCCCAGAACTACCTTTGCCCGCCTTTTCTTGTAGAATCCATTCCCCCTCTTGACTATATTGAGAATGCTTTTAGGGCTAGTGGAATGAATATAGGTTCAATTGCCGACTCACCTCGTACCTTCTTAGCAAAGAAACCCTTCTTTCACCTGCACCAGCTCTTGGTCTTTGTCCAGGACAAAGATATCGCAATAGTGGAATAAGGAAGTGCAAGTTGGGATGGCTTTTGTTGACTCCGTGAAAATGCTTCTCTCCTTCCTCTATTTCTATACTACTTATTCGGTAGACTAGTTCTCAAGAAGACCTTAGTAGTTTTCGTTACCGAGATATCTTTTCTTTTAATAGTAACAAGGCTTTTCCAAAGCTTCTTTGGATCTGCAATCATATCACTCCTCGCTTCAGCCAAGCAAACCCTGTAGAAGCATCTCATATCGATTTTCAGGCATGGAGCATGCGATAGATTGTACACAAGAGGCGGGTAAAGGCCGTTCTTTGTTACTCGAAAGCCTTTGTTTAGATCCCCTACAGGACTGTCATGAGCCCCTACAAGGAGTCAAAATCAAGCCGAAACCAGATACAGGAAGTGTTGACCCAGATCAATTGAGTGCGAGCCCTTTTATCTTGAGCTGATTCTCCTTATTTTAGAGCTGTGGCGAAGATAAATTGAGCTCTGGCCTATGGGGAAGGAAAAGGCTCTGACGAAGCTCTAGGGATTACAAGAAGGTTTAGGCCTTGTGAGCAGCTCCAAACGGTTAGAAAAGAAGATGGTCTCGCCCTTACTTCGGCTTGAGGAGTCGTTTTCTCGCTATCTTCTTCGTCTGGATTAGCCAGCCTAGTAGGTTGTTTGAGTTTCAGGAAAGGCAGAGGTGCTTTCTAAAACAGCCGTTACCGCTATGTTCTCAGTCCAAGATCAAATCCCTATCTATGGTTGGGGGAGATCGGTATGCCAACGCTTGCCACTGTGTTAATGGATCAAATCCAGCAATCATGTTTTTCTTCAATTCCTGAGTTCCTCTTGTATCGGTTCAAGCGAATCCACCAGACTTATTTAAGTGGATGGATGCCAGTAAGGGCTGGCTCTCCTCTTCAGGGCCAACGATAGAAGGCAGCGTAAAGAAAGGTAGGTCTACCCCCGATTCGTTCTTTACCATTTTTTTTCTATATCCAAAGAGACTCAATTTCGGATGAGACAAATAGAAACAGATCCAAGAAAAATGCACTACTACTGTAGACTTCATCAACATATGTTTCCTGCTTTCGTACTGCTCCAGGTGACAGCGCGGGTGTGGGAAGCATAGTTCTAGTTTTTAGTTTAGCTTCTGCTGAGCCTTCTAGTCTTATCTTCTTGTCCCAAAATCAATGAAAGGAATAGGAATCCTATGAGTTTTTGGATAGGTGTGATCACTTTTGTTTATAAGCAGAGGTTTACTACGTGCTATTAACTTAAGCTTCCGCTTACTGAGGATTTATTTGCTTAGCTTGCAGCTTCCCTTCCCTGCACCCTTAGATGAAATGAGTTGTAGCCTCGGAGGAAGCTGGAAGCATAGATAGGATTTAGGGCGTTGGGTCCTTCCAGAAAGCTGAAGTATTAACTGCCATGTTGGCTTAATCATTCATTTCTCGGATTAGAATGCCTAAAATATTCCAGTGAGATGCTTCTACAGGGTTTATCTTGTGCCTTGCAGCTCCTTCTAACACAAGAAATAACTTACCTAAATAACTGATCTTGCTAATCGTACTAAAGTGAGTGCCTTGCAAGGTCATAGACCGATTAATCATTCGCCTAAGATGGAGAAGCTGCTAGATTTCCATGGTCATCATCAGCAGATCCCAAAGCTTATCTGCCAGATGAAGGGCCCGGTGCTTCTCTTGCTTTAGTTTTCCCGGCGAAAGAGACCAAAGGTCACGCCTGCAGGTTAGTTCGGATAGGAGACTTACAAATGGCATATGGAATTGATTTTCATTCCTGGCTAATGGGTTTTGATTCCTTCATCGGGTGTCTTTAGAAGGTATGAGCTGCGAGATTGGACTCGATGCCCATCAAAGGATGATCCAAAAATCCTTATCCTTATTCCCCCTGGAAGAATTGGTATCCTTCACTAGCGAGTTCTAGGTGATATTCTCTTATAGGAGAAATTGATGGAATTTGAAATGAGAACGATTCCATTATTTGTGTACCTGGCGAGGGCCGCTCACCCGAAACAAGGACTTGAGGACATCTTTGAATTGTATCAGCCACCTTATTTATTGGGAAACGGCGGAGCCGTAGATTATTTTTTATATGCTTTCACTATCACCGGATACCTTACTCACTTCCTCAACTATGTTATTTCTTGTGACTCGAATCACAGCTGACCCGGAGGAGGAAGCACGGAACAAAAGAAAAGATAGGGTCGGGTAGCGGTTATAACATCGATCGTATGAGGCAAGATAAGTGGAATGAATCCGGTGGGATTGGAAGTACAGAACTATTTAGTAGAATTCGAAATCTCTTCAATAGTGATTTCGCTTGCTTTTGGGAATGACTATTCCCTTGTTGATCCGGGCTTGGTTCAGGAAAAGCTTTCGAGAAAACCCGCTCGTTTGAAAGCAGCGATAGGCCGTACATACCTCTGCTGGCGGGCCAGCTATGTTAAGGCATTTTCCTTTTGTCTTGATCCATTACTACTGGTTTTTCATTTACTGGCTTCGATGATGGAGGATGGGATAGAATTATTGTTAGTGACTGTCTAGAAGAATAGGGAGTAGCAGTAGTAGCAAGAGCTCGAAGCTCAGCCTCCGCACTAGAAGGAGACACGCGGATGGAGAGATTGCTATTCGGATGCAGCACAGCCTGTATTTCATATTACACGACCTAATCGCGCAAGAAATCCTTTCTCTTACTTGGCACTTTGTTTGTCCCTTTATTTGTAGATTGGACTGGCTTTCCAGTTAAAGACTGAGCTATCCTGACATTCCGGTTGTTTTAAACCGGATCAGTGCAATCCGGGCGTACCTCGAAGGGAGTTCAATCGCAATCGGTATTTCCCCTTGTGCTCCAAGCGAGAAAACGTATGCGCAACCCCTATTTAGTAAGTACTTTAGAGTTTAAAGAGCGAAGAAAATGGCTTGCACTGAAGTGCAAACGGCTTTAGAGTACAGAAGGCGCGAACGGCTTTCGAGTGAAAGACTGAGCTATTTCGCACTTTTCTAACTGACTCCATTGATAACTGGTTGATGGTACATACCAGTTTCCCGTACTACAGCAGATGAGGTTACCAATCCCGCGCCCTTCCGCATAGTGGGCAGGGACGATTGCGGTCCTATAAGGTTCTTCTACTTTTTCAGAGAAACTGGCAATTGCTGAAACTCTTTCTCTATGAGAATTGGAGAGTGAAAGGAAAAATGAGAATGTACCTGGGTCGATAAAGCCCCTATCGCTTGTACAATTTAAGTATGTTTTTAGAGCTCGCCCTATTTAATTAAGGCACAAGAAGAAGTGTTTTGATCGTTGTATCCACGCCGCTAGATCACCCTGTGTTAGTACTTTGGCAGTCAAAGAGGCATCACTTTATAAGCTGAGATGGATTTCTGTTACCGTTTCCCTTTCCTTCAGTTCCTATTCGGGATTTCCCCTATTTAAAAGTGGCACCCCGTCTCTATTTTCCAACTCTAGATCGGTGGTTCGTTGCACTACTTTCCTTCCAATATCTAGCCATTCCATACTAGACTATTTGGAGTGGAGAACCGGATTGGTGGCTACCGTGAATCCGGTATCTGAACTCCTTTCAACCCGCTCACTCAAGCAAACGGGTCTTAGTAAAGATAGAGATCTCTCCCGCGCTAAAATGGCATTATCACCTCTCCCCGGTAAAATTAGTGCCACTGGGGAAGCCCCCGGAGGGAGGTTATTATCCCATCTCTAGAGTCCGTCAATCTACTCAATCCTTCATGTTCTGATGATCTATTCAAACTTTGGCACCCAATTGCCAAAGAAAAAGAGTTCGTTTTCTTTTCCGCTAGGCAAGCATATTGTCTCGGGTCCAAAACCCTTCCCCTTTTCTCTGATTGCGACATTAATTGACTCTTGCTCACGCGGAGGTCAATCGTACTGGGCGCCTCAAGCAGTCACCTGTGTACCGGTAGAGCACCACCGGTCGGACCGGTCACTACTTAGGTGGTTGTGCTTCACCAGTGGCATAGTAGACTCTTGCTGGTGGACATTCTATGAAATTATTCACAAGTTCACATCGGTGCGACTCAGCAGTCCCACCGGTGGCTATCCAAAATCCAAAGAAATATCTAATTCCATTCGTCTGCAGCATGATAACACTTACCCCTATGCTTCTGTCCATCTTACCCTTGCAGATGTCAGACCGTGATTCAGATGAGTTTAGTGAAGGCCCAACAGGTCTTGGTGGTGATGATGAAAGTCCACCGCCTTCACCAAAGGACTTTGTTGACAGTTCTGAGGACTCCGAGTAGAAAAAGGCTGCTGGCAGAGGCAGGGGCAGAGGCGGTAAGTCTAAAGCCACTATTCCTGCATCAGGCAGAGGCAGGGCTCAGCGAGTTACAAGATCCAGCGGGCAAGCAGCACCCAAAAGAAAACTGGTTGTTAGTAAAGCTGCTATTGCAAAGAAGCAGAAACTGATAGAGGCTCAAGCTACCAAGCATCAGATCGAGGAGACTGCCTATGCAGAATACTTGTCACAAGTTGTTGATCCAGAAGCAATGCTCAGGCAGCAGGACAAAGAAATTCTAAAGGAAATTGGTACTAAAATGCCACAGTTTCTAGATCGCACAACTGAGGGTGATAAATCCGCTCAAGCCGAGAAGCTAAAAGGCCTAGTTGAGATGATTGGAGGCACTGCTGCCCCTCTTCAGACAGGAAAGAGGTGGAGAAAAGAAAGAGGCTAGCAGGACCTACTGATAAAGACAGTGATGAGGAAGATGTACAGCCAACAAAGAGAAGAAAAACAAAGAATCAAAAGAAAAAGAGGCTCGCAAGAAAGAAGTCAAGATCCAAATCGAAGCATTGGGTTGAAGATCAATTCATATCGACAAGACTTTCCATTCATCTTTTTGTTGCTATTTGGATTCCGTTTTCAAATAAAGAAAGTCATCTTGTAGTTAGAAATCACCTTTAGAATCATCAGCCTCTGTCCTTACACTGACTCGCTTATCCGGGATCGATCCCGGTCCTTTAATTCGAAACGAGGATAGGTCTCTCGCGGAACGAGGTGTAGATTGAGAAGAAAGATGAGCGTATGGTCCATACTCACTCGGCTTCACAGTTTTTTTGCAGGGACAAATGGGTACATGCCTGTAGATCTTCTTCTCACAGCGAGCACTTGATTACGGAGCCTAATTCTAGATATTATTTATGGATTATTATAGAATCTATCTTTTTCTTCAAATCATAGTGGGAATCCTATTACCGATACCTAAACGTTTTCTTTGTCGAAACAGAAAGGAGGGAAATTGGATAACCGACGACACGACTTTCCTGTTCCGCTTCGCTCCACTGTTAGATAGGCAATTCAATAGTTACCGACGAAAGGAGTTCCCCTTCTCTTGGCCAATTGACGTTCTGCTTCAATAAGTCATGACCTTCACTCTCCTCAAGTGAGGAGGGCATATTGTTTGACCAACGAAAGCCTCACCAGTTCCTTCTTCCCGTTCACTATTCCCGTAGCCTCATACGAGTTATTTGGTTCGTGTCTCCTTGTTCTTGGGAAGAACCGAAGGTTCATTCGCGACACTTGTAGACATAGTTGTATTTCTCCAGCACAGAATTCCCTAAAAAGCTAATAAATCAAAACAAGAGAAAAGCAGAAGCGAAAGCTCGAGTCGAAGAGTGGAGGTAGCTCGGTAACTCGAGTCGATCAGTCCCATTCATTCTTGCCCGAAACAAGTGGGCTATTCATTCTGGTGCCACCTCTGTTCAATCGAGTCCATGTTCTCTATTTCCCAAAACCCATTCGTTCACCGACCCGTGGACCAGAGGTTGCTTGCTTGGAATTGAGCTTTCTAGCTTTCTTTAGTACAATCTTTTTGCGAGAGCAACCCCGGGTTCGTTCCTAAGACTACACTCACAGCTTTCTCTGTTCATGTTCCGGCATAGGAGATCTAGTGGTAGGATAGGGGACAGAGCTTTAGGGCTGCAGTAAACCTCATATACGCGTGGCTCATCATAAGACCTTAGCCTGATGTCCTACCCAAAGACTTCAAAGGTAGTCACAGGACAACCTTTCCGAGTTCTAACTTCCAAACCTATAAGTTGGTTTGCTTGCCTGCTTCCTATCTGACCTATCAATCAAAGAAATGTTCTAGTTCCACGATACGAGCTTGACCGTCGCTCTGAGACAGTAGATTTCTTGGTTGGGGGTGCCTTTATCAAAGGCTCCCTTCCCTACTAATCATACAACAAATGAAGGTGGTTAGAAAGATGGCACATCGATCTTCTGTACACCCTGTTCGTGCTGCGGAACAAAGAAAATCCGCCTTCCTTGGAAAACGAATTCCTGACTCCGAAGTATCAAAGGAGACTTGGGTGGCGCCTTCTGAAGAGCCCTTCATTCTGCGACTCAGATTAAGATTCGTGTCTCAGCTGGAAGGGGTCGTAGGACTGACTCAGACAAAGCGTTAGAAGTCCGATCTCCGAATCTATAAGCTTTGGCCTGCCTTCTTCCCTTATCTAATCTATTAGGTAATAATAAAGTTGTGTTAATTCTCACGCTAAGGAGCTGACCAGTGACATTTCTGTCTCAATTGAAGTCAACCTTACTATACTCGCTTGTAGGAGATCATCGCTCAGAAGGGCGTTCTTTCGCTAGAAAAAAAGAGTTTGAAGATCACTAGGTCAAACTCTCGATCTAGCCCCACTTTCTATAGTAATTTATCGACATGTTGTTTCGAATGTCCTTGAAAAGGCCTACACACATACCCTGCCACTCGATGTAGGTTTTACCAGCGATGTGTAGTGGGTTTGTTCAGTAGAGATGGGTAGAGCGCACAAGTATTGGAAGGAAAGTTTCACCCTTCTGAAAAGAGAAAAAGTCTGTATTGAACTATGATTTGAATTCCTTTCTTATTAGTTTCCAAGTTAAAAAATTTCATTGCCTTGATCAGAGCCTTTAAGCCTTTTAGAAGCGAGCATTTCCACAACTTCTATTTTTCCTAAAGCTAATGAACCGAATGGAAGAGACTCACTTTGAATAAATAATAAAGAAGGAACCAACAAGAAAATCCAGAATTGTTCCAACCTCGGCTCGGGGTTTGTCTGGAAATAGAAAATAGTTCTCTCTCTCATCTGGTCTCGCCACATTGACAAGAAAAACAAGTGAATAATTGGAATAGAACGCAATCGTCAACCGGGTAGGATGTATTATAAAAGAAAGCCTTGACTCACTCGCACGTGAGGACCTCACCCCTCCTTCCTCGTTTATTGAGAATGGAAAAATACAATGTTCATTGCTTCCTCAAAACAAGAGTTCCACGGGCGGTTTTTAATAAACCTCTTTAAGCAAGGCGATTCATGAAGGATTCCTCTCCTCTTCTAGTTGGTCTATATTACTATAAGGTCCCCTAAAACAGGCATACCCGTAAAGGAAAGGCAAGGGAAAATGGACGGAGATTGGTCAGTGGTCTCTCGAGTATTTCTGTTGTTTTCTTTGATTTGGGTTAAGAACAGTAGTCGGACATTCCACTTTGTTAAGTTATTTTTTATGATTCGACATAACAAGAACAGAATCACGCTCTGTAGGATTTGAACCTACGACATTGGGTTTTGGAGACACACGTTCTACCGAACTGAACTAAGAGCGCTTTCTTACGACGGGAGATAAAGCTGTAAAGAAAAGGATGATTTTTGTACCGCATGCATATAGCAAAATGAAACTCTGAATTTCATTTGAATCGATCTCAATTGATCCCTCGTTACTGCCCATAGGAGAAGTAATAGGTAGGGATGACAGGATTGGAACCCGTGACATTTTGTACCTAAAACAAACACGCTACCAAGCTGCGCTACATCCCTTTTCCAAATTGTTGTACATTATCATTGTACAAAACCCCTGCCTTGTTTTCCACATCGTAATTTTTTCCTCCATCTATATACAACTTTCTTGTCATTTCTTCTTTTTGGTTTCATATAATAAATGATATACATCTGAAACCCAACCTAACGTATAAAGAATGAATATTTATCGGCAATGCTCAGGAAGAAAGAAGGGGTCATCTTTTTTTTATTCCACCCTCATGTACCCTTCTTTGCATTTGTTGAAAGCCTGTTCAACCTCATATCACCTAGAACAATTCATGGACTTCTTCAATGAAAGAAAGTCTCATGGAAACGTTTTCAATGAAATACGAACCATACAAAATCGATTTATGGATCTTTTGATTTCGGAAAACTTCTTTTTTCACACTTTTTTTGTTTTATCCTAAAGATATGCAAAACAAGTGTATTATGAAATGTTCGTTGTCTAGCTTTGCATACATCGCTACTTAATCGTTGAAATTACTTCACCATAGAGAAAATATTATGGAAGTATATATATATATATATATATATATTATTGGTTGCTTTTGTTTATGTCCAATTGGAAAAGTGGATCTTCCAAATTCATATGTTTAGCCTAAAGTACATAACTTGTGTTCCTCCCTAGTTCTTGCAAAGCCACCTAATCAAGCCTCACCTCATTTGTAGTTATAACATGTTCAGCTGAAAGCAAACGCCAAATCCAATTGGTTTACTATTAGTAACACATATACTTTTTGACCTTAGCTCTTTCTTTATTGTTCGTTGAGAAGTTCAAATGCTTTGATTGCTTATAAGATAATAGGTGAAAATATTCTTCATTCGTTTCTTTTTTGAAATGCAAAATGGCATTCAAATCCATTCTTTCTCATAACTTGAGAATATGTACAACGCAGAACAGAAAAGAAGGTAGATTTGATGAGTTGTAGGGGTGGACCCACTTCCACCGATTTCTTGCGGGAAGGTTCTATAAGGGAAGAAGAATCAGAGTTGTGACCCGGGAACCTTGATTTCTTTCGGAACGTCATTACGAGAGTAACAAAGAAAGAATAACGTAGATAGATAATGAATTGGTATGTCGGGTGCTTACTTGAGCAAGAAGCCAAGTCATCGATAATCAAAGAAAGGTGTGAGTGAACGAGCCCAACTTTCCGATTCAAATATGGCTCCTTTCCACTTTCAACAAATAGAGAAATCTCCGCTAGGCTAGCAGTGGGTAACCAACGTAGTGCCCCATTCGTTCCATGACATCCAATCAGTTCTCCCCGGATTCCAATCCAATCTTCCAATCAGTGAGAAATAGACAGTCGGATGAGATCTCGAACGTTGTCCCTACCTACTGAGGAATCCAAAGTGTACGTAGAAAAAGAGAGTGTTGGAAATGCATCGATGAGAACTTACCTTGTGAGTCACTACTCTGGCACTGGGCAGGAATACTACTAGCGAGGTTTATAGGCGGCTAGTTCTTAAAGAAACCTGTCAGCTATAACCTAGCCTATTGAATCTGGTACGCCCGAAGCACGAAACTAGATAGGTAGCCCTACCTACGACTAGAAAAGTATCATAATTTTTATTCCAGTAAATCTGCAACTCATTCCTTCCATTATGGAATATCATTTGGAGTGTATTTTCCCTCTAAAAAAACGCTTCGCCCTCACTTCACTGAACTTATTGGAAATGCCTAGGACAGAGTTCATTCACTTGCCTAGCAGCCCTACTCCTCATAGTTGATCCGAATTTCTATCCCTGATTGAGTCAATCAGGAAGAGGAAGACTTGAAAAAAGATGAAAAGAAAGGACTGATTACCTTTTTAAGTCAAGAAAAGAAAGGAAAGGGCTATTTATGAGTTTATGTAGATGAAGTTTCAGATTCTTGGATGAGTGGAACATCTTTGAGACAAATCATCTCTACCCGGGTACATAGCTTCATCCAAACCATGGATCCACGAATTGTTGACTCGCTCTAGAAAAGAGCTTCGTAGTTGGGACCTCTGAACCGATGATCGATATGGTTTCCTAGGATGAGAACTATGGTTTACTACTTGACAATAAGAAAGTGGTTTTCTCTTTTTTGAACTTTTTTATTCTCTTCCCAAGAAAGAATTTCCCCTTCTTCTATTTGATCAAGATGGATAGCAAAAAAGCATGAATAGGCCTACTGGGATGGAAGGAGAAGAGGGACCGAACGAGAAAAGGAAATACCTCTTTGTTTACCTTGGAATGAATTGCTCAACTACTTAGGTAACGAAACGTTCATCTACGATCTTTCTTAAGAAAAGATAGGACTGTACGGCAATTCTCGTTAGTAGATTCGCAGAACAGAAGAAGTTTACTCTGACTTACGCACTACAAAAAGGCAGCCAACGACTTCAGACGTACTCCGTCTTTCGATCCTCTGTTTAGCTTCAAAAGATAAGGCGGTAGTGCAACGAACGCTGCTTTGGTGCGTCCCACCCCAACTAACTAGTGCTTGACTTGACTTTCCCCCGCGCCCTATCAATGACCGAGCCAGTCTGATCTCCTTTATACTTACCTCAAACAACGAGCGAAGTCGAGATGTTGATGAGAAAGGGGCGAGTCTCAAGGCCAAAGAGTGATCTTTGAAGGCTACTATGCATCCTTACGAATACAAGAGTGGTTTTTTTGTTTTGGGTATAGCAGGACTTGAACCTGCGACCATTAGGTTAAAATCCCAATGCTCTACCAACTGAGCTATACACCCGATTTTATAAGAAGGCTTGGTGCGGAAAAGAAAAGAGGGCGGCCTGGCCCCTTTTCTTCTTATCATATCACAAGGGCGCGGCTCTGTATGGGGCTCGTACTGTGGAGCAAGTCTGGGAGTCCTTTCCACTCATTGAGGATTCTATCTAAAAAAGAAGGTCAACGGGGGAGACTACAGTAGCTCGAACTCAGACTATCTACGAAAAAGGTAAAGTCGTCTTTCCTAGGGTTCAACCGAAAGGAGCTGTGTTCTATGGTTTGACGTTGTGGAGGTCCAGCACTCTTCTAAGCGAAGAAAGAGGGGATTCGCGCTACCTCCTACTCCTACAGAAGATCGATTGGCGCGAACTTCCGATCGATTCCTTATTCATTGTTGCCGACCCTTACATCATCATAAAGAGAATCAAGATATCCCAAGAACCCAGCGGCGGGATGAATGACTAGCGCTCAAGAACTAGCAAGGGATGAGCGCACGGGAGCGGCGTTGCTTGTTGCTTTATTATCACATTAGAGAAGCGGAACCTCCAAGCTCAGACATCTCGAACTCAGAAACTACCCTTCTATCCCACCCTGCTCCTCCGGCATTAGAAGCAGAACTACCTGACCGAAGGAGATAGACAGGAAGGGAAGACGGTGATACAAAAAAGGCCGAATAAAGCTCTCTTGAAGCTGCATCTGAATAGACCTAGAGTCACTCAGTACATACGAACCCTTGAATAAATAAGAATTGAGAAGTATGAAATGTGGGCATCATAACAAAAAAAGAAAAAGACCAAACTAGTAAGACTAATGGCTACTTATTTATACCTTTGAGAGGTCCACTTAGACTATTATTATTTTCTATTTAGCTACGTAGGTTATATAAGATTCAATTCAATCTAACAAGCGGACTGGACTACCTTCGGCTACTACAAGATATTTAAAAACCCAAGAAGCTGAGCCTACTTTACACACTTAAGGCGCAGCAGATGATGAAGAAATGGGCGGTAGATGATAATGAGAAAGGGCGCCCCTTGGCATTTCCTGTGGGGGAGTATGATTGATCCAATCACGACGAATGATGTCAACCCCAACCCCCTCTTTTGCGCCTAACTTGACTCTGATTCCCCCACTATGAGAGCTGATCTAGGGGCTAGTTCGGCTATAGAATGGAATTTACGAAAGCCTGTCTTTCCGACTCAATCTATTGCCCTTTGGGACCAGGATCTGAGGAGGAAGGGACACCAAACATAGGTGCGTACCATTGCCCAAATCTAATGGACTATGTCATACAGGGAGGAACCCTTGGAGGTTGGGACAGAAAGAAAGCAGGTTTTGCTTCTGCTTCCTTCGAGCTACCAAACTCTTTCATCAGGTGTGGGTCAAGTTCCCTCATTATTGCTTGACTTCCCCTTTGGGGCACGAAAAGATGGACTAGGACTTAAGTAAGGGAGAGGACAACCCATGTTTCTGGCTTACCTTCAACGAGTGAGTGCTATTCCCATTCCTTACTTTGATCTGACCCTATTCCCCGACCAGTTTGCTTGCTCACTAGAAGAGTCAAGCGAGATCAGCTAGTTTAGAAGGAAAAGGACACCAGGGGCTATTCGGCCTCACTTGTCGGAGACTGAACTACCGCTCGCTTACTTGCTGATCAAGGAGGTCATTTCAACTTACTCTAAGCATAGAAGGAAGAAGATTGAAAAACTAACAAACAAATTGTCTTCAGCCTGGATTACTTATAGGCTGACTTGGCCCAGGAAACAAGGTTCTATTAGGCTTGCAGGGATTAAAAAAGAATGAGCTAGATCGCATGTATTTGGATACGAGGTAGTAGCGGGGTCTAGTCGAAGCGGTGCGCAAAGTGTACAAAGGCGAGTCCCACGGGCAGCGGCACATGAGGGGTCTCCCGAACTTCATGGAAGACGCAATTAGGGAGTTGGAAGATGCACTTTGGACTCCTGCACCAGTCAGAATTGAACTGGAATAAAAAGTCGGGGCTCCATTACTGAGGAAAGAGAGGATGGCATTTCCATAAGTAGACTATCCTTCTTATTGAATCCTTATCCTGCCCTCTCTACTCGGGAACAATTCATTATTAACTCGCACATAAGTTCAGGGCGTCGACAAGAGAATTAGCGATCTACAGCTGGTTCGGTGGACTGCTGGTGACACGGGCGGGCCCTCTACTTTATTTGCCGAATCCAATCGATCATGGGCGGCCCTCTTCGTTCACAGTCTTTCTTTCCTTTCGAATCCAATTGTACCAATCTGACCAAATAGCAATTCATTGAAATCATTCGGGTCACCTCTTTTTTAAGCACTTGACCAAGCCTATTTCTATAGAAAAGGACAGGAATCTATTGACTTTGAGTCTGTCTCCTACTATGAAATTGGAACTGAACACAGGATGGCAATAGTGAGAAAAAATCCCCTCGTACTACGTCATTATTTATTCTATTTTCCTTGGTAAGTGCTCCAGATGCAGTTGCTTTAGTTGACGTAGTGAGTGGAAGGTAATTATCTGTTTCCTTGAATACCAGAGTTGCCTTTTGTAGACGAGAAAGCCAACCATTTTGCAAGGAGTTGATAATTGCACTTGAAGTAGTAAGTTTAAAGACAGTTGAAACTTAATGGCACCGTTTAACCAAGCACTCTTGTAGCTTCGGAAACTCCGTGTTCAGCAAGAGACGAATTCATCGTCAGTTACCTCCACGATATCCAAAATACCCTCCAGACCATGAAGACAGATTAGTCCTGGCCTCTATGTGACTCTGAGTGTATGAGTGTGTGTTGTTACAGTATTTCCAGCCAAATCCCAAGAAGAAAAAAAAGCTAAGAATATGAGTGTTGGTGGTTGAAATAAATAGAATCAAAATACTAGAAAGACAATCAAAATAAGCACATTTGGGAGCAAATATAGTGACCATTAATGAGAGTCAGGTTCAAACAATTCCAGGATTGTAAATACCATAACAACAAAGTAGAATGCACCAAATTGAGCCTATTACCGGTTCCAGGAAGAGCACACCAAATGAAAGAAACTATTACTCAAAAAGCGAATCACATCTCGATCCACAAACTGCCAAAAGCCTCTGTTATTCCATTCCCAGTGGAACGTCAACCTGTTTAACAACAATTTTCTAAGAAACTTGCTGAATTCTAAACGAAACAACCTTATTTTCAAGTGACGGGCAATATCCATTTCAACCAATTATGAAAGAGAAAAGGGCTAACTACACAGCTAATTGAATTCCTTTTCGAGGTTGAGTTCATCTTGAAACCGCATTTGCTTCCTAATTAAACTGAGACTAAATCAGAATATGAAAAAAACGAAAGACTCCACAGAACATGAATGAATTCAGGTACATCACATCAGGCTGATATGTGCCGGTATCATACCTGTTTCAAGATTCTTGCTAAGCCCTTCTTGTTGCCACATATCCAGTTTCTTCTAAGGTTTCTTGAATTGCTCAAGTTCCTGCTCAACGCTTCTTGTCTAGCTCCAGTCTAGCACTTGTACCAATCGCCTACCAGATCACGGCTTTGCTCCAATTCTAGCAGCCTCTCCAATTATGCAATCCTCTCCAAAATTGGGGCTTTTCTTCACTTCAGCACTTCCCCTCGCAGTGGATTCCACTAGGTTCTTAACCTCTTCCCAATTCTGAAACTGAAACCTGTGATGTCTAATCCAACTCGGCACCTAACCAGCTTGTCAGCATCGTAAGTTTGCCTCAACATTCCCCCTAGAAATACAAAAAGAATGTAAATCTACTTTCATTTATTTATTAGGGACTTTTTCTTTTTCTATTTTATAGAATAAGTATGATATGGAGTAAAATGATTCCAACCTTTGCATGCCGGTACCAAAAACCGATGCCTTACCACTTGGCTATACTCCAAACGGGGGGGGGGGGAGGCTCGATGAAAACGAGCTGGGATATAGATTTTTCAGAAGGAAGAGTTAGTTACCCTCGGTCTTCCTTCTTTCCCGGGAATCAAGGAAGTAGTAGCGGGACAGTCCTTTATTTCCCCCTTTAGACCAACTACAACAAGCTCGCTCCTGAGGATGTGGAAGTTCTGTTTCCTTGCCTTGTCAAGCATTTCATCTGACACTCTATCTATACCATAGCTAGATTAATTCCTATTCTTTCTTCCAGGCGACTATACTCCAAAGAATTTTGCCTTCTTATCTTGACTCGATCTCACGAAATTGGATTGACTGGCACACCGCGCATCTGGCATTCGCTTCTCCTATCTATCTCTTCCAACTAAGCTGATCACTGGAAAATATGAAATCCTGCAAGCAATCATTCCAGAGCCAACTACGAAGATACCTGGCCTTCCACTCTGTTCACTGGAGGAAAGACAAGAAAGTCAACAATTCTTCAAAGGAATTGGCTCTACCGGAACAGAGGAATTGGCTTGCTCCTTCGCTCGCTGGGTAAGCGTAGAATGCACACCAGTCTGGTATCAAAGCGTATCTACTTGAGAAGGAGACTACTTGAACAGATGAAATGGAAGGCAGAAATGAAAGTTCGATCTACCAACGTAGAGTCCGCCCCTCCCAGGAAGAATAAATTTGCTACTTTGGCTCATCAGTTGGTAAGTCTGTCTATGAAGTTCAGTGCCCAGAAAAGAGAAAAAAAGACCAAAACAAGCTTTTTCAAGCTCTACAAGTCCTATATATATAGTGTTCCACTATATAGCCGTGCTAAACTAGTCCAGTCTTGCCGAGTGGCCTGATCTTCTGGTTACCTGGTCCGGTAATTCTACTTCGAGAGTGAGTTAGTAAACAGGATCAACTTTATGATCCATTTTTCGAAATTGCAATCACAGAATCAGAACAAGTGGGTCTAGAGTCCATCCTCACACAGTTGAAATGCAGCTTCTCCCTTCTCCTTTCCAAAAGCAAGTGGATCTCATAGCCTCAGACAATTCGAAAAGTAGGTCTCAGTCTCATTTTCAGATGCCATTTTCCACCGGAAAGAGAATCCCATATTCTTTAAGCCAAGCCGCCAATCCTAGGGTCAATGCGGAATAGGAAACCATTGCTATTTGAGCAGTTAGAGAATCAAAATTCCACTCATTTAGAAATTGATCAGCGAATGCTAGAGGAAGGATATGGGGAGCCTACACCAACGTAGTCCTAGCCCTAGAACACATGGAGCTTGGAGCACTGATAATAAGTCTGTCTGATTTTCAAGGAGTTTATGAACAATCACCACATACATATTGAGGAGAAAGCTCACTCAGGCTACTGAACTTGTAAATACAGTTGCGCTCATGATAGGGATTCCGTTTATGGCGTGAGGTGAAGTTAGAAGCATACCTGGATATATACTCGATATTCATTCGGGTTAAGGCACCTTCATCGTAGGAAGGAAAAAACCCAGATCCCCGGGCGGATCATTCCCTCTAACAAGCTAAACAAGAGTCCAGGAGCGAGAGAGGAAAATCCAAAGTGAAAATAACATAATATGACAAAATCAAAAAGTTCTATTGAGTTGTTGAAAAAAAAAGTAACTTTAGAAGCGAAAGTAGGCTATTCTCGTAAAGGAATATCGTAACGGGCGACTAGGTAATATAGAAGGCCGACTGGCTAAATCCTTTCGACGTGTGCACCTTCACAACCGCCATCCACTGCGTATTCTCTTCCACGCTAGGCACCTCCTCTTCCCAGATCAGATCATCGAAGTCCTCGCATGAAAGAATGCCGAATTCTTGTCCCCTTCCTTTAGGCAATCCACTCTACTTCGTTGTTTAGCCAAGATTTCCTCTCTAAGGAAGAGCTCGGCAATGAATTTGTTTGGCTAGCGTCCCGGATCGTGGGCTATCTATAACCGACCCGAACGTGCGCAACGTGGGCTTGGTGCACGACGTGCCCTATGCTGGACTCCTGAGCCGCTCTATATAAACTCCTGTGCGGCTTCCACCACGGACACACCGAAAACCAATCTAGGGTTTGCCAACCTCGCTGCTTGAGCCGCAACCGTAGTCTACTCCATCCCACTTGCCGGCGTGCACCGGCGGACGGGAGAGCAGGTCTCCGGAACCACTCGCCTTTGCGATCCTGTATGGGAGAGGGCGAATAAGGTTTTTGGGAAGCGCCCTGCGCGACTGCTCAAGTTCTGCATCACGGCTCGTCTTCCATCCAAGTCGGGCGGTGTTGCCTATCGTCGTCTTCACCGCCGTCTGCTTCGACCAATCTTCCCCAAGGCTACTACTGCGATTACTGCAATCAAACGGTACGTGCGACGTGCTGTTGTCTGGTTATTAATCATGTTCTGTGAGTACATGTTTAGCTGCTGCTTGTTTCCGTTTATCTTGTTGTTTAGTACATCTAGTATGTTCGAGTTACATGTGCGAGTAGCTGGTATTGTCATGTTTAATATTCTGGAATTAATCACGGACATTGTGCCTAATTATCCAACAATCCAAAAACCTTATTTTAGGCAATTTTCCGAGATAAACATGGGACACTTGGCCGATGCGATGAAGCCGGAAAAGTTTACCAGTGTTCACTTTAAGAGGTGGCAATATAAGACCACTATGTGGCTGCAAAATCTGAAAGTATTCGAGGCTAGTGAGGGTTTACCTGAAGAAACTATATCTGAACAAGATCAGAACAAGTTTAAGGAAATCAATCTTGCCTTTGTGGGATGCGTTCTGAGTGTTCTTGACAACAAGTTGTTTGATGTGTACATGCACTTCAAAGATGGCAAAGAGATCTGGGAGGCACTGAACGCCAAGTTCGGTGTAACAGATGCTGGCAGTGAACTGTACATCATGGAGAACTTTCATGATTACAGGATGGTTAACAATCGTTCTATAGTCGAACAAGCTCATGAGATACAGTACTTTGCCAAGGAGCTTGAAATCCTTAAGTGTAACTTACCCGACAAGTTTGTGGCTGGGTGCATCATTGCAAAGTTGCCTTCTTCATGGAGGAATTTCGCTACAACTCTCAAGCATAAGAGACAAGAGATATCGGTTGAAAACCTGATATCGTCTCTTGATGTTGAGGAGAAGGCTCGGGCTAAGGACACTGCTGATAAAGGAGGCGAGGGTCAGTCTAGCGCCAACATGGTGCAGAAGAGGACCTTCGGCAAGAACAAAGGGAACTATAAGCCCTCCTTCAACAAGCCTGAAAAGACTACAACCTTCAAGAAGAAGAAGAAGCCGAACAAGGCCGAGCTAGGTTGCTTTACCTGTGGAGAGCTCGGGCACTTTTCCAAGGACTGCCCAGAACGTGCAGATCGTAAAGGGAAAAAGGGGAAGACTGTCAACGTCGTGACTGCTAGCAATGCTGATGGGTATGGTAATCTATTTATTGTTCTTTCAGTTTTTCAATCACCATGTTGGTGGGTTGATACGGGTGCTAATATTCATGTATGTGCTGACATCTCTATGTTCACTTCTTATCAGGTCGCTCGGGATTCATCCGTCCTAATGGGGAATGGGTCACATGCTTCTGTTCATGGTGTTGGCACGGTGGATCTGAAGTTCACTTTGGGAAAGATCGTGCAGCTGAAGAACGTGCAGCATGTCCCTTCCATGAACAAGAATCTCGTTAGCGGCTCCCTTCTATGCAGCGATGGGTTTTAAGGTTGTTTTTAGTCTAATAAAGTCATTGTGTCGAGACATGGACAATTTATTGGTAAAGGATATGAGTGCGGAGGGTTGTTCCGCTTTTCACTTTCAGATTTTTGTAATAAGTCCGTAAACCATATTTGTGGCTGTGTTAATGATGATACCAGTGTTTGGCATTCTCGTTTATGTCACATTAATTTTGGTTTGATGTCCAAGTTGTCCAATATGAGTTTAATTCCGAATTTCACTATTGCCAAAGGTTCCAAGTTCCATAGTTGTGTGCAATCAAAGCAATCTTGAAAGCCTCACAAGGTAGCCGAGGAGAGAAACTTGGCACCTCTGGAGCTCATACATTCTGATCTTTGTGAGATGAATGGTGTGTTGACAAAAGGTGAAAAGAGATATTTCATGACTTTGATTGATGATGCGACTAGATACTGCTATGTTTATTTGTTGCGCACAAAATATGAAGCTTTAGACTACTTTAAAATTTATAAGCCAAAGTTGAAAATAAACTAGAGAGAAAGATCAAACGTCTTAGGTCGGATCGTGGTGGTGAATATTTTCCCAAAATCTTCGATGAATTCTGTGAGGAACATGGCATTATTCATGAATGGACGCCTCCCTACTCGCCTCAATCAAACGGGGTTGCCGAGAGGAAAAACCGCACGCTGACTGACTTGGTGAATTCCATGTTAGCCACCGCTGGTTTATCTAAGGCATGGTGGGGGGAGGCCTTGTTGACAGTGTATCATGTCCTAAATAGAGTTCCTAATAAGAATAAAGATAAAACCCCTTATGAGGAGTGGGCTGGGAGAAAACCATCACTTTCTTACTTGCGCACTTGGGGGTGTTTGGCTAAGGTCAACATACCGATTCCTAAGAAACACAAACTTGGACCAAAGACAGTGGATTGCATCTTTCTAGGATATGCTCCACGGAGTGTAGACTATAGATTTTTAGTAGTTAAATCTTAGGTTCCTGATATGCATGTTGATACTATAATGGAATCTCGTGATGCAACATTCTTTGAGAATATGTTTCCTATGAAAGATATGCATAGCACTGCTAGAATTTCTTCTGAAATACTTCCTGAAACTAGTGCATCTAGTGAGAATTTTGAGCAACCACGTGAGGAAGAAGTCCTAGAGAAGGATGACAATGAAGCTCCTACACGGAGTAAGAGACAGAGGGTTGCAAAATCCTTTGGAGATGATTTCATTGTGTACCTTGTGGATGATACTCCCACTTCCATTGTAGAGGCATATGTATCTCCTGATGCAGATGATTGGAAAGAAGCTGTTCGTAATGAGATGGACTCGATTCTTTCTAATGGAACTTGGGAACTATCAGAACGACCCCATGGCTGTAAGCCTGTGGGTTGCAAGTGGGTGTTCAAGAAGAAGCTAAGGCCTGATGGTACTATTAAAAAGTACAAGGCTCGGCTTGTAGCAAAAGGCTACACCTAGAGAGAAGGTGAAGATTACTTTGACACCTATTCACCTGTTGCTAGACTGACCACCATTCGAGTAATACTATCCCTAGCTGCCTCTTATGGTCTTATCGTTCATCAAATGGACGTTAAGACAACTTTCCTCAATGGAGAGTTGGAAGAGGAGATCTATAGGGATCAGCCTGATGGAAAAGGTGAAGAGAGACAGGTGTGCAAGTTGTTAAAATCTTTATATGGCCTGAAGCAAGCACCTAAGCAATGGCATGAGAAGTTTGACAGAACATTAACTTCTGTTGGCTTTGTCGTTAATGAGGCTGACAAGTGCGTCTACTATCGCCATGGTGGGGGCGAAGGTGTTATATTATGTTTGTACGTGAATGATATCCTTATCTTTGGTACAAACATGAATGTGATAAATGAAGTTAAGTCCTTTCTGTCAAAGAGCTTTGATATGAAAGATCTGGGAGAAGCTGATGTTATTCTGAATATCAAGCTGATTAAGCACGAGAGTGGGATTACTTTGACGCAATCACACTATGTTGAGAAGATCTTGAGCCGTTTCGGTTTTGTTGATGGCAAGTCTTCCCCAACACCTTATGATCCCAGTGTGACATTACGGAAAAACAAGAAAGAGCCGAAAGAACAATTGAGATACTCTCAAATCGTTGGATCACTCATGTATTTAGCTAGCACGACAAGACCCGACATCTCTGTTGTTGTGAGCAAGTTGAGTAGATTCATGTCTAACCCGGGTACTGAACACTGGTGTGCACTTGAAAGGGTCATGTGCTATCTATGTGGTACAATGAGTTATAGGATACACTATTCGGGGCATCCAGCGGTGCTCGAAGGATATAGTGATGCGAACTGGATCTCGGATGTGGATGAACTCTACGCCACTAGCGGGTATGTATTTACCTTTGGAGGTGGCGTGGTATCATGGAGATCTTGCAAACAAACCATATTGACAAGGTCGACTATGGAAGCAGAATTTGTTACTTTAGACACAACCACTGTAGAGTCAGAATGGCTGCGCGAACTCTTGATGGACTTGCCGGTGGTTGAGAAACCTATACCGGACATCCTCTTGAATTGTGATAATCAAACTGTTATTGTCAAAGTGAACAATTCTAAGAATAACGCGAAGTCATCAAGACACGTCAAGAGACGTTTGAAGTCTGTCAGGAAATTGAGAAACTCCGGAGTAATTACTGTTACGTGTATTCAAACTGACAAAAATCTGGCAGATCCCTTTACAAAGGGACTATCACGAAACGTGATAGAAAGTGCATCGAGAGAGATGGGTTTGAGACCCATGGATGTTACACAGTAGTGGTAACCCAACCTTTTTGATCGGAGATCCCGTGAATTAGGACCTGGGAAAAACAAGCTAGTGGTGTGACAGAGGAGAGTATTAGACAACACTCTCTATGTGAAGATGTACAACTCTCAAAAGCTGTAAGGCAGGTTGGCAACATGCCTTAATGTGTTTCTGTTGGCTATGATTAGCAAAGATGCTGTCCTACAGAGCATTCTTGAAAGAACACACATATACGAGTTCCGATTGTTAAACGTCGCAATCTATGAGATTTGGGTGATCTCTAGTAAACTCATGAAGAGACCAAGTAGTATGACGCATATGCTACACCCGCGGGGTAGGCTACTGGCAGCCAGGTACTAGTTATGACTTTGTGTGAAATCTAAAAGCACCAAACTTGCAATTCAAGATTCGTCCATTGTTCAAGTTGCTAATAGACGTAGCTCAAGGTTCTAGGCGGAAGTTCAACTTAACAGTCTCTGCTGAAACACTGGTATATAAACAAGTAGCGAGAATTGGCAAATTTTCAAATGGGCATTTGAGATCTGGTGGGGGATTGTTAGAAATAATGAGCTAAATAAATAAGCCCATATAGATTTCAGATTTTCCCTAAATCTCAAAGCCCATGTGTGATTTGGCCCAATTTGGTGGCAGCTCAAATATGAGTGGAGTGGGAGCTAAAGTTTAGTCCCACATGGAAAGTTGGAGGAGAGTTACACCACCTTATAAGGTGGAGTGGTTCACCACTTAGTAAAGTGAGTGAGAAGAGGAGAACTACACGCGCGCTCCTCCGACGACGACGCACGCCCGAAAGCACGCGCGCGCGCGCGCCGCGGGTTGCGGGAATCGAGCCGAGCTTTATTTTTGCTGCTTGGGAAAACTTGTGCGGTTTTGACAGACGTGTCAACAGTTAGCCTATTCGGGTCGCTCCCGGATCGTGGGCTATCTGTACCCGACCCGAACGTGTGCAACGTGAGTTTGGTCCACGACGTGCCCTATGCGGGACTCCCGAGCCGCTCTATATAAACTCCAGTGCGGCTTTCACCACGAACACACCGAAAACCAATCTAGGGTTTGCCAACCTCTCTGCTTGCGCCGCCACCGTAGTCTACTCCATCCCGCTTGCCGGCGTGCACCGGCGGACGGGAGAGCAGGTCTCCGAAACCACTCGCCTTTGCGATCCTGTACGGGAGAGGGCGAATAAGGTTTTTGGGAATCGCCCTGCACGACTGCTCAAGTTCTGCATCACGGCTCGTCTTCCATCCAAGTCGGGCGGTGTTGCCTATCGCCGTCTTCGCCGCCGTCTGCTTCGACCAATCTTCCCCAAGGCTACTGCTGCGATTACTGCAATCGAACGGTACGTGCGACGTGCTGCTGTCTGGTTATTAATCATGTTCTGCGAGTACATGTTTAGCTGCTAGTTGTTTCCGTTCATCTTGTTGTTTAGTACATCTAGTATGTTCGAGTTACATGTGCGAGTAGCTGGTATTGTCATGTTTAATATTCTGAAATTAATTACGAAAATTGTGCCTAATTATCCAACGGTTAATAAGTAGGTAGATAGCATCCGTGAGAAAAGCAAACTAGAACTGGGTAATAAGAAAATAAAACAAGCTAAGATATGCTATGAACGCATGTTTAATTACTCACTGAGGTCTTGGAAGTCAGTTTTGTTGTCGCCGTAAAACCGCTCCCAGCCCGCACGGAAGCGAGCGAACGCCTCTCCCTCATACTCCGTATCCGAATGATCTTCGTCATCGGTACCCGGGTCGGACGCTGTCTCCGTGTTGCCTGGTTTTCCTCCGCTGATAATTGTCACCACAACGTCTTGTACCATCATGCCCCTCTCTTGCTCCGCCTCCTTGGTCTTCGTGGAGAATGTGCGGCTGCCCATCTCCGTAGATTCTCCTTCTACTTCCTCCTCCTTCCCCTCCTCCCCGGACTTTGCCTCCATCTTCTCCGTGTAGGCTGCGCAGAAATGCGTGATGGTATCGGCGATGGATTGCAGCGCGAGGATTTGTTTTTGCGTCTCTTGTTCCGTGTCTGCCGAGATCAAACTCAGTTCAACCTTTTCCATCTGCTCGCGGACCTGCTCGCAGAACGTGCGTAGTTCCAAGCTAGGGACAGCCCCGTCCTCCGCCTCACCGTGCTTGACATGGAGATACATCGCAGAGTTATCGTGCGCGGAAGCCTCCATCGATTTGGTGGATTGATTGCACACGCGCGTTGTTAGATTTGCGACAAGTAAATAACGAAGAACGAAAACAAAATTATAGCAAGAAGACACAGATTTAACGTGAAAAACCCTCTCCAACAAAAAGAGGGGAAAAACCACGGGCGTCAACCAGCGAAACTTCACTATAACGGAGAGTGTTTACACAACGCCGGGGATTTCACAGATGCAACTTATCCCAGCCGGCGGCTTACAAGAAGTATATATAGCGGTGGTAACCTAGGTCATCAACGATCCGCATCGGCTCAAGCCTCCGGCGACGGACCTCGCTCCGCTCCGTCAGAAATTGGCCTCTACTTTCTAGAATTTGGATCAACATATAACACGTCGTGACGCTCCACGGGTTTCTTCAGTTTATTCCGAAAACTTGCTTTACAAGTTGGTTACGGATCCTGACCCTGTGCATATATACGGACGGACCGAGCAGACCGTGGTTGTGTCGGACAGACACCTAGACAGACACGGAGCAGACGCGGTGTTCCAGTTCCAGGACATAAACTATGCTAGACATACTCGAAGTAGCACTCATACAGGACCGCCAACGTGCGACCTGTACCAAATAAACTAGCTAGCTAGCTAGCCAGCTTAGGCTAATCAGAATCAGATTCCATCCGAACTCGAAACCGGACTACACAAGTAGTAGTACTGTAGTACCATACACGGCAACTATTGCCTCGCGTACACAAGTAACCATGGGAGTTTCCATCACGATTTGCTGTATGTCGGTCAGTCTGTCGATCTGGCTAAACATGGTGGACAGATATATAGGTGTATCCGACAAAGATATGGAGTTCAAGGACAAGGCATGTTCAGTTCCCTTGTACGGGGTTATAACGTTCCTGCCTGTTATTCCGAGGCTGTCTCGTATGTATCTCATAAGGAGCAAGTGAAGGAACAACGATGGAATTGAAGCCAAGGAGTAAGCACGTCGGGTTCAGAAAGAAATTCATTCAGCTAACATCTCACCTATTATCGTGTAACTCGATGTGATGCCATCAGATAACATCGTAAGATAGGAGAAACCACACGTAGTGGTGCCTTATATTGCTCATTATGTAGGAGAATTATAAGGAGAGTCCTAGGCTCATAGAACACGAACACATACAAAAGGAATACACGATATGACTGTATACCTATACAAACACGATACGGTCACATATTCTAACACCCTCCCTCAGTCAAAAATGGGCGTCCGACGAATATTAAGACTGTCCCGAAAATCTAAGAAGAGAGGCGACGGTAATCCTTTGCTGAAGATGTCCGCGAACTGAGATGAACTAGGAAAGTGTAGAACCCTGACCTCGCTAGTTGTCACGCGATCTCTGACAAAGTGTAGATCAATCTCCACATGTTTGGTGCGCTGATGATGTACTTGATTATGTGTCATGTAAACTGAACTCACATTGTCACAGAAGATGACGGAAGCATCAGGCATCGGTCGATGAAGCTCCTGAAGTAGTTGTCGTAGCCAACACAGTTCGGCCACCACATTTGCTACTGTTCGATACTCAGCCTCCGTACTCGAGCGTGAAATAGTGTGTTGTTGCTTGGCCGACCAAGACACCAGATTTGCGCCGAGGAACACACAATAGCCAAAAGTAGACCATCGAGTGTTTGGACAACCTGTCCGGTCAGCGTCAGAGTATACCATCTGTTTGTTCGAGGTGCGTCGATACAAAGTGCGACCATAGTCGGTGGTGCCAAGGGTGTAGCGTAGAACACTACTTATCCCTTCCCTTTAAAAGAAGTTTGCGAGTTCTTTGTCTCAGTGAATACCCGATTTACGGAGTCGCTTCACAAGGAGCAAGTGAATAGTCCATGGATCATGCATATGAAGACATATCTGCTATACTGCATAGGAGATATCATGCCGAGTAAAAGTGAGGTACTGGAGACCTCCTGCAATATTGCGATACTCTATAGGATCAGCCACAGGATCTCTAGACTGAGCTTCAAGCTTAGAAACTGTATCAACTGATGTGGAGATAGACTTGCACTATAGCATACCGGTGCGGTCAAGGAGCTCCATAGCATACTTCTCCTTCGAGAGAAAGAGGAATTCCTTGCTGCGCTTGACGAAGATGCCTAGAAAGTAATGTAAATCACCCATGTCCGTCATGGTGAACTCAGAACGGAGTGAAGCAATCAAACTATGCATCAGTATTGAGGAAGACGCAGTCAAAATTATGTCATCCACATAGAGCAGGAGATAAGCCATATCGGAGCCACGGCGATACACGAACAATGAGCTGTCAGTCTTGGCACTTAGAAACCCAAGAGATGCAATATAGGACGCAAACCGCTGAAACCATGCCCGTGGAGCCTGCTTCAACCCGTACAAGGATTTGTTCAGACGGCACACCTTCTCAGGAGAATTGGGATAAATGAAACCTGAGGGCCGTCAAGCATAAACCGTCTCATCAAATTTGCCATTAAGGAAAGAATTCTTGACATACAGCTGATGAATAGGCTAATCACTGGAAAGAGCAAGTGACATAAATGCCCGTATCGTGGTGGATTTAACAACCGGACTGAAAGTTTCATCAAAATCAATACCTTCAAGTTGTGAATCCTCGCAAGACCCACCGTGCCTTGTATCGATCAAGAGAACCATCATAGTTTAACTTGTGATGAAAGATCCACTTGCCTGTGACAATATTTGCATTGCGAGGTGGATCAACTAGGTCCCAAGTGTTGTTGGAAAGCACTGTACTCATCAACCATCGTTGCATGCCAATTAGGTTCCTTGAGAGCTCCACGGTACGTCTTCGGGAGAGGAGATAACCCCTCAACATGAAGATTGAAGATGGTCTTCAACTGCACCACACCTGTCTTTGCATGCGTAAGCATGTGGTGTGACGGTGGCGGAGGCGGAGGGCGCGGTCGATGGACCAGAGGCGGTGGCAGTGGCGGAGTCGATGCAGCAGCCGCACGTGGTGAGGAATCGTCCTCAGCGGACGTGGCGGGTGACCAGGCAGGCGACGGGGCAGTCACAGGCGACAAGGGGGCCGCGATGGGAGAGGTGGCCGAACTCGCGGCAGAGCAGACGTGCGCGGCAGGTGAGCTAGCCGCGGCAGGCTGCCGAGCGCTCGTGGTAGGCTGCCGCACGCCCGCGGCAGAGCTTCCCGTGGCTGGCATGATGAACGACGTCGACGACATCGGCTGCTCAACCTGCATAAAATCATAAGTGTGCAAGGAAGGAGTAGGAGACGTGGCGGACGCGATGGTGGCAAAGGGAAAGACAGACTCCTCGAATACAACATGGCGAGAGATGATGATATTTTGGGTGGAACGATCAAGACAGCGATAGCCGTGATGTTGGGATGGATACCCTAAAACATGCAGGACACGGAGCGAGGCGCAAGCTTGTGCGGTGCAACGACAGTGGTGTTGGGGTAGCAAAGACATCCGAAGACCCTAAGACCAGCATACGCGGGGTCGACGCCTGAAGAGTTCGAAAAGGCACACGATCCGAGCAGGCCCGTCTCTAGGATTTGGGGGTCCCGGTACGACTTATAAAAATGGGGTCTTAATTTTTGTACATACTCAAGAACTAGTATAACAAAATCACACATTTAATTTATATTGTATAACTTTCGAATATGCTATGTGGGACAATGTCCGAAAAAATATTAAGTATTCATTCTAAAATCTATACCTAATAATAATAAAGTTCGGAACGTTTCTCTCTTTGTCCGTCGCAATGCGCTTTCAGCCAACATCAAATACGCTTTCAAACTTCCCACCGTGCGTGTCTGTGCACCGATCTGTGTACAATTCCTTTGTTTCCTCTTCTGTCCCGAAGAAACTTCAAAAGATTTCCGGCCCAATCAAGCTAGCTAGCGCTCGCGATCCCCATCCCCGACAAAGGCGCTGGACGGGATTCGTCCATGGAGAGGTACGAGCTGCTACATGGTGTCAGCATCTTCGGCCATGGCTCAGCTCCTCAATCAGTCTATTGGATAATTTTTGGCCCCAATACGCTCCAAGCTTGTTTGTGTGGAACGAGGCTTTTTTTAATCACGTGTAGTACTAGCTCCATGTATATTTCTTTTCTCTAATTATGATTAGTTTCTTCAAAGTAGAATACAAAAATTGCCATAACCATCTTATTAGCAGTATATGGATATAAAAACTTTTAAATTATTTTATATCTTTTTAAAGTTCCGCCAGCTCTTCTGTCGCTGCCACCGAACGACCATGAGGTGACAGCCATGGCGATCCAAAGGTAATCGGGGAAGGCGGCTGCCGACAACACGAATAGTAGCTATGCGGGTACACACTTACTATAACGATGGCGGCCCTAACACACGATTTTAGCTCGACAGGGTTCGCGATGGTCAATGGTGCTGCAATTTAGCTCCAGGAACAAGGTATATACATATACCTTTTACTCTTCCGTTGCAACGCACGGGTATGTTTCCTAGTAATAAATATATCATCAAATAAATAAACCAAACCTCATGATCTACCAAAAAGCATCATCCATTGGGTATTTCTTGAATTTATTTGAGACTTTTTCACAACAAATTTATCTAGAGCACCCTTTTGAGACCGAGCGGATGTTTCTAATCTCTGTCTATTCTTCTTTTTCTCGTAACCCCATTGACACTTTGTCCTTCTCATGATTTGCCTCTCTCAGAAATTTAAAAATTAACAAGAAGATTCATTGACTCGTTGACTCGGGAATCACGGAACCGTCGAGAAGAGGAAAGATCCAGTATGCCAGGCGACGCGAACGATCTCTGTTGGGCCTAGGCCGCGATGGAATATTAGAGGACTGCACAAAATCGGGGGCCCTCCAAAATCGGGGGCCCTGTTCGATCGAGCACCTCGAACCTGTGCATCGACGGGCCTGGATCCGAGATTGTCTTGAAAGGCAGCCGATTATGTAATAATACAGCTGTATGAAGAGCCTTGGCCCAAAAGCGTGGCGGCATACTTGCTTGAATTAGAAGCGTGCGGGTAATGTCATTGAGGGTACGAATAATCCTCTCGGCTTTACCGTTCTATTGCGAGGTATCTGTACATGAAAATCGGAGTGCTATTCCATGGCATTGGGAAAAAGAGTGGAGGAGGGAATTATCGACCCCACGACCATTATCACACTGAATAGCTTGCAAGTTTGCACGGAACTGAGTACGGGCTAAGGTGTGAAGGGACAATAAGTGCGAGAAAACTTCTGACTTACATGTAGAGGATATACCCATGCATACTGAGTGAAATTGTCGAGGCAAACAAGATAATACTTAAATCCAGAAATACTCTCAAGCGGTGATGTCCACAAATCACAGCAAATAATTTGAAACGGAGAATGTGTTACACGATTGGTAGATGAAAAAAGAAGACGAACATGACGACCTAATTGACAAGCATGACACAAACTAGATTTATTCTTATCCCTAGGAATAACTGAAGAGCAAACTAAAGACTCCATGACGGGTTGTCCAGGGTGTCCAAGCCGCCGATGCCATAGAGCGGGATCGACAACGAGGAAGGCATGTGGGTGACTGGTGGAGGAGGTGCGGACAGGATAGAGAGCTCCAAGGCTATTGCATCTGAGAATCTCGTTCCTAGTTTGAAGATCCTTCACAGAAAAATCAAGATGGTCAAATTCGACGGAAACACGATTATCAATGGTGAACTGACGAACCAACAAAAGATTTTTAACTATGTTAGGAGCAACTAAAACATTACAAAGATGAATGGGACGGTCGGAGGTAGAAATAGGAAAAGGTGCATATCCAGTAGCGGTGATCGGAAGAGTGGAGCCATTATCAACAACAATAGCACGAGGAGAAGAGGTAGGGGAGACACAAAGGTGAGCATACCCATTTAGTGGGTGCTTGTAAGCTCATCGTCTAGAACAAGTGAATGAGCACGGATTGATCCCACGAGGCGGTTGACGGAGCCAGTAATAACGGTGCCGGTGACGAAGGAGCGGCGCCGTAGCCGTAAGGAGGGGCGGGGCGCGTAGCCGTAGCCTTATCCATAGGAGGAGTGTGGCACGCTATAGGGCCCCTACGCGTAGAAGGCGTGTGGCGAGGGCGCATGACGTGGCACGTAGCTGTGTGCCCGAACGTAGGGCCACATCTGGATCACACTGTTCTATGGGAGTTGCGGCCTGGGTCAGGTTGGCGAAGCGACGGCCGGTGGTGCAGTAGGGGCCTAGTGCTGGACGATAGCACCCTCCTTGGCAGCCTTAGCCGCAACCTTCTACTTCTTGTGGCGGTTGCCGTTGCCTTTGCCAGGGTTGGCGCCGTCCATGACGAGAGCCGTGTCGGAGTTGCGGGCTCGGTGATTTTTTCGCTTCATATCTTGGAGCACGAGGAGAGAACGACACTTCTCGAAGATGATCTCGGGAATGAGGGAGATCAAGTCGGTGGCGTGCTCGTACTGCTCAGGGAGGTCGTTGAGGCAGTGGATCGCCATCTTGGCATCTTCTTCCGGTGCTCCGAGATCTGCTAGACCATCGGCGAGGGCCTTGATTTTCTTCAGGTACTCGGTCATGGAAAGTTTGCCCATCTTGATCTCTCCGAGCTCGGTGGAGAGGTGGAGCTGGCGATTGATCTTGTGGTCGTTGAAGAGACCGTTGAGGCTTGTCTACAGATCGACAGGAAGAGGATCTTCACCCGGCGTCATGACGGTGTCGAGGAGGCCAAGGGAGATGGATCCAGACCACCGTGGCATCCAACAAGGACCACTCCGGAGTTGGATCGATCGGAGCGGGTGTGTCGACGTGGTCGACCAGTGCGTACTTGCGTAGGGCGACACGAAAGAAGGTGCACCATTGGCGATGAATGTCGGTATCGAGGGCCAGCTCGACTGGTACGTGCCCCTTTATGGAGTGTAGGCCGACGACTTGGGCATGCAGGGAGATGAGCGAGAAGGTCGCCGCGCTAGAGGAGGGGGTGGTGGCGAGGGCCAGCTTGGCCTTGGCGTCAGCGGCCTTGCGAGCCTCACAGTCTGCCTTCTCCTTGGCGTCCTGCACGACCCATGTAGCGTCGTCGCCCATGGCTCCAAGAGAGGGGGCGCGGCGAGAAGGGGGTAGGTGGGTGGTTTGCAGATCGGCGGAAGCAAGGGGCGACGCGGTTCGACAAGGGTTTTGCGTCTGATACCATGTAAGATATAGGAAAGGGGAGTCCTAGTCTCATACAACACGGACACATACAAAAGGAATACACAATAAATATGATATACGGTCGTATACCTATACAAACGCGATACGGTCACATATTCTAAATAACATTTCATCTATCACCTTCGCCGACCGTGGAAGACAGAATAACATATCTGTTTAAGAGAGAAATTCATTCAGCATCACGCGTATAATAATTTGGCAAAAACCATTGTGTACAATATAGCTGATCTAGGTATATATAGTAATTTGGGAGGTGCTACACATCGCTCGCTAGCGGCGCTCGACGCTCACACTGCCTCAAGTGATTCCTGTATGGGCCGGCCCACTGCCCCGTCGTCTTCTTCCTCTTCCAGACGGCTTCTTCAGTTCTTCGTCCCGTTAACCAGCAGCTCACCGCCAGTCGCGCGCCACCCCAAGAACCTAAGTTCTCTACCTCACCTCTGCCGGCGATGTCGCGGCCAGCCGTGTCGTCCCCGTCACCGGTGAGGTCCAGGCCTCGTCTCCCCTGGCGATGCCGCGGCCAGCCGCGTCACCCCCGTCTCCGGCGAGGTCCCAGTCGGCCGGCCATCCCTCTAACCCCCCGAACTGCACCCCCAGCCCTAAGTCTGGTCGCCGGCAACACCCCCAAACCTAACCCTAAGTCCGCCGAGTACTATCCACCCCCAACCCTAAGGTCTTTTCCTCGCCTCCGCTGGCGACATCGCGGCTCGCCGCGTCGTCCCCGTCTCCGGCGAGGTCCTCGCCTTGCCTCCGCCGGGGCGCCGCTGTCGCCCTTCGTCTTCCTCTTCTCTCTATTGCTGGTGGGACGGCCCAGGACCTGACGCGGAAGGCACGGGGGTGCACGACGCTCGTCGCTAGCGCCGCCAATGGGCGGCAAATAGCCTTTACCTAGTAATTTGGCAACAACCAACAAAACTACACCTCATCCGGGCCCAAAAAACTGGGCCCCCCATTTCCCCGACGCATAGGCCTGCTAGGCACTCTATTCCCTGTTATTTTCGGCCGAGACCGAAAGATACCAATGGCCACGTCCCCATCCAGGCCCCAGCGCAGCGTGCAAGTCCTTGGATTTTCTCCTAGGCAGTCAGCCCAACGCACGTCTCTAGTCCAAGTCGCCAGTTCCTTTTTTTTGGTGCAAGTAGCCATTTGCTATCTGAAGCGGAGAGGGTGCCAGGCCGAGGCATCGTAGGCTGTGCTGGATCGATCGATCCGGCTAAAATTGTGATTATACCGATCTTCTTTGAAGAAAACCTCCGATCAATGGATTATGATCCGTCATAGCGTCTTTTCTCCGAGATCACACACTAGTGAAAAAGGGCCTATAGTCCCAGTTCATAAGGGCCATTGGTCCTGGTTTTGAACCGGGACCAATCATTCGGGACCAATGCAGGTCTCGGTTTGGGCACAAACCGGGACCAATGGGTCTCCACCTGGGCGCGCGCAACAAGGGGTGGATCATTGGTCCCGGTTTATGGCACAAACCGGAACCAATGGGTCTCCACGTGGACGCGCGTGCAACGAGGGGGTGGATCATTGGTCCCGATTCGTGGTACGAACTGGAATCGTTGGTCTCTGCATTTCGAGCTATTTTTGTACCGTGGTAGATTTTTGTGTTTTTGCCATTTATTTATTTTGTGTTTTGTATTCAATTTAATGGTACTATATATATACAGCAATAATGAAACCACGATATATATATATATATTACACATCATGGTCACGAATATATTATACACCGTCTCATCCGTCATGCTTAGTCGAAACATATTAATTACAAACGGTACTCACACGAATTTGATCTAATTTACACCCTTCCAAATGAATCGGGTAATAATATTCTCCTTTCGGATCTATGACATGTTCTAATAAGAATCCGGCAATTTCCTCTTGAACTGCTTGCACGCGTTCTTGTGATAGAAGACCGTCCCGCATCCGTTCGATCTAATTTAAAGAAGGGGATCAATATATATGAATGAAATTAAACACAATTGGTGGTAATAAAATAAAGTTGTGATTATTGTTTATCGTACTTCAATTTTTTTGATATTTCGGTATGCACCCTTCTCTTTGTCCGTCTGGCGAATGAACTCGCAGACATAGTATCCACATAAGTTATTCCCGACTTCCTGCCTAAAGCACTTTACGAGAACGGAGTTCAATCAAAATAATAATCAAGCATGATAATGGTGGTATTGAAACTAGAATCAAATAGATGTGTGGATCTACCAAGTAGTACTTACAGTCAATGGTTGAAATGTAATCTCTGGCTTCCAAACACCCCTAGTGTTGGCGGTGAACCATTTCCTAGCCTTCTGGAGGCATTCCTGTATGTTCGCCCACTTTTCTAAAGGTGTGTGTTTCGAGTCAATGACTTTTACTACTCCTTGGTCAACAACAATGATTAATCGAATATAGTGGAAGCTGAACACACTAACAAAATATAACATGAGTCAATTATACGCTTAATATCGAGTAAGCAAAAATACAATGTGTACAAGATAGTAACACTCACCCAGCATTGTAAGGAAATAGTATTTCCTTTCTGTTGCCGAAATACGTCAACGCTTGTACCAAGTTATCCTCTGTCTCTTTGGGTTTTGTTTTTAGAGTAACTTTATAAACGAAATTGCAGTCAACAAACCCAAGGTCATAGATTTGTCCTTTGTTGCATTCGAGAATCTTCATTCTGCATATATAAGTAGTATAGTGATGATTAAGATTATACAAGCAACTCGTTGGTAAAACTGAAATAATTCCAAGGTTTTACCAATGAGCTAAACTAGAAAGACTTAATTATAGAAATTAATAATACTTACAAACAATAGGCACTAACGATAGTTTTGTCGAGGGCGTCTCGTTGGTAAAACTAAAATAATTCTAAAAATTCAATCAGTAGGAAGCCATCTCCATGACCGTAATGGTGGTGTTTATATCCAGCATAGATCCAGTTTTTGGATTCAGCAGAGACTTGCATGTACGAGTTATGCAATCTTCGCATTTTTGTTGATAGATCTTTGACTAACTCGGGTTTGACGAGAGGTGCCCCGTACCGGTATATGTATGTGATACGTTGCTAACGTATCCATAATTTTTTATGTTCCATGCTTGGTTTTTATCTACTTTCTTATGTTTTGTTCCAACTTTAGAGTACTCTCTATACACTTTCTTGGACTAACCTATTAACAAGAGCCACAGTGCCAGCTGCCTATTTTTTGCTGTTTTTGGTTCCAGGAAAGTCAAAAAATGAATATTCTCAGAATTGGACGGGACAAAAGTCAAAGTCAGTTTTTCACCGAGGGATACAAGGAGCCAGAATATGAGACGGAGAGGGGCCAAGGTGCTGCCACACCACCTGGCCGTGCGGCCCAGCCTGGCCCACGCCAGGGGGTGGTCTGGCCGCTTCTGGCACCCCCTTGGCCTCCCATTTTGCCTATAAGATGCCTCCGATACAGAAACCCTAAGTACCCGATCAAAATTCCACGAAAGAGTCTGTAGCCGCCGTCATCTCCATCCCTAGATCGGGAGGGATCTGAAGCTCTTCCCGGCACCCTGCCGGAGAGGGGAATTCACCCTGGAGGCCTTCTTCATCATCATGCAAGCCTCCGGTGTGATGCGTGAGTAGTTCATCCTTGAACTACGGGTCCATGTAGTAGCTAGATGGCTGGTTCTCCTCCTTTGTGCTATCATGTTTAGATCTTGTGAGCTCCGTTCATGATCAAGATCATCTATTTGTAATCTTACATGTTGTGTTTGCAGGGATCCGATGGATATTGAGATGCTATTTCAGATTGATTATTGATTCTATCATGTCTTTGTTATTTGTGATCTTGCATGTTTTCCGTTGTTAGTAGCTATCTTGGCCAAGTAGATGCTAGCAAGTCCAAGAGTTAGTATTTATACTCGATAGTGGGTTCATGCCTCTAGTAATCTGGGGAAGTGACAAAAATCTCTAAGGTACTAGATGTGATGTTGCTACTAGGGAGAAAACAACAATCCTTTGTTCATAGAACAATCGTATTGTTTACTTTACACGCAATGCGTAATGCAATTATCTATTGCTCGCAACTTAATACTGGAGGGGGTTCGGATGATAACCTGAAGGTGGATTATTAGTCATAGATGCAGTTGGATTACGGTCTATGTATAATGTTGTAATGCCCAATCAAATCTCAAAGGAGTGAAGATGAGTAGTATATGCATATTGCTTTCTCGATGTTTGTCAATTGCCCCGCTGTAATTTGTTCACCCAACATGTCATCTATCTTAAGGAGAGCCACCACTAGTGAAGTATGGATCCCGGTCCTTTCTTTTACCATCAATCTACAACTGTTTACTGCTTTCTGTTTACTTTCTGCAAGCAATTACTTTCTTCCACAAAATACGTTTAATGCTTTGTTTTCAGCAAAACTAGTGAGATTGACAACCTCACTTTAAGTTGGGGACAGAGTTCTGTGGTTATGTTGTGCAGGTTTCCACGTTGCTGCTAGCACCGGTAGTGCGCCCTGCCAAAGTTCAGCTAGCAACACCTTTGGGGTGTTTCCTTGCTCCTACTGGTTCGATTAAACCTTGGTTTCATAACTGAGGGAAAACTTGCTGCTGTGCTCATCATACCTTCCTCTTGGGGTTCCCCAATGAGCTCAAGATATCTAGGGCTATCAAAGCTTTTTCTGGCGCCGTTGCCGGGGAGTCAAGGACATCGTCACAAGGGGAGTCCCTCATAACCAATCTCTTTACTTTGTTTTATTTGTTTTGCTTAGTTTATTTTTGCTTTGTTTGCTTGTTTCTTGATCAAAAACACACAAAAAGTTCCTACTATAGTTGTTATTTTCGTTGCTCTGTTATTGTCTTACTTTATCATGCTTTCTATCAATGGTTAGTTTCTTTGAAACTGAATCTAATTGGCAAGGTGGGTTCACAGAAGAACAAAAATATTATTATAAGGAACACCGCTTGTCACAAAAAGGGAAACACTTATGGGAAAAAATGATAAATTATATACCATTGCTAGAAACGTGTGCTCTACTTATAATGTTACTTATTGCTTTGATAAATCTTGTTGATGTAGGAGGTATAAACACCTCCCTTTTCAATGTGGAACAAATTGAAGAATTTATTGCTTGGAAGGGTGCATTTGAACTTGCTAGTTTTCTTGAAAATACTGATGATTCACCTTATAAATATGAGGTTTATGATATACTTAAATTTCGCTTTGATAATTACAAGGAAGAAAATGGCTATATTCTTGAATACCTAAATAGATGCTCTCCACCAGCGGAAGAGACAAATGCCTTGTAGCAGCCTATGGAAGAAGAAATTGCTGAAACTGGAAGCTCATTGGATGAAAAAGAGGAGGAGAGTGATGATCAAGAGGATGAAGAATGGATCTGCCCATTCCTACCTTCTAATGAGAGTAACTCTTTACCCCTTACAATATTTGATTGTCCCCCATGCTTACTAAAGGAGGATGAATGTTATGTTCCTGAGGATGCTTTTGAAAATGTTTATAACAAAGCTCTAGTGTTTGTAGATCATGAAAAGCATGCTTTATGTGATAGTTATATTGTTGAGTTTATTCATGAGGCTACTGAAATTATTATGAGAGAGGAAAATATGGTTGTAGAAGTTTTCATGGTACTGAAACACCTCTCTATGTGCTGAAAGTTTTGAAGTTACTCTTGTTTTATCTTCCTATGCCTGTCACTTTGTTCTTTGTGAATTTATTTGCATACAATATTCCTATGCATAGGAAGTGGGTTAGACTTAAACGTGTTTTGAATTTTCTTCTTGATGATCTCTTTTACTTCAATTCATATTTCTTATGTGAGCATCTTCTCAAACTATCATGCCTAACTTAAAGGCATTAAATAAAAGTACTTATTGGGAGATAACCCAAAAGTTTTAGATGATTCTTGGAAGTTATTACCTCTGTAATAACCGCTCCTTATACTTTTTATTTGGTTTTTGTGCCAAGAGTAACCTCTAATGAGAGAGAAGTAATGATTGGGAAAGTTGTTGTCCCAAAACATATTTTTGTGCTTCACCGTAAAAATTCGTGTAAAATATCTGTACATCATTTTGAGGCGTGAATTTTTGTGCTTCTGTCCCAGGTTAGTATCTAACTTTAGTTATTTCAACACTTTTCTATTTGAGAAACAGAAAGTCTTCAAAAAAATTGGTTTTTACCTGTTGGTCTGTTTTGACAGATTTCTACCATTATTTGCATTTGCTTCTTATTGGTTCCTTTTTGAGTTCTTTTGGGAAATGAGATTTTTGAGGGAAGTGCTACAGTAGCTTGTGTTTTAATGGAAGTTTTATTGGTGTTTAAACTGAACCTAAAGACTTATTATCTTGAGTGCACTAATGTTGCTAATAAAGATTGTGTGAAGTTTTGTATGAAGGAAAAAATTTAGGTGTATGGAGAGAATGATGTAATGAGATGAAGAATGGACTAAAGCTCAAGCTTGGGGATGCCACCCCGCGTCACCCCAAGAAATATTCAAGAGGTACAAGCGTAAAATCTTGGGGATACCCAAGGCATCCCCTTCTTCATCAATAAAAATCCCAGGTTTCTTCCAAACACTTCATTTTTATTGTTTCATGCACAATTGTGTTGTTCTTGGAGCGTCTTCTTTTTATTTTTTGTTTTTGGTTTTATTTTGCTTGGTTTTCTTAGTTTGCTGAATAAATTGGTTGGACCCCCTCTTTCATACATTGGTGTTCAAATAGTTTGGTTTGGATTGGGAAAGAGTAGGAAAGTTCATGCTTAAGTGGTAAAGAGAGCTTGTTTTTGACTGTGGCTATGCTTTGTCATGCCATGCTTGATATTGTTTTGGCTTTATGCTTACTATTATTTGTTGTAGCATGACTTGTTATAAACAATTGAGATTGCTTAATGTGCCCTTGAAGAATCATGCGTTGTTTTAGCATATTAAAGCATAGTATTGTGGTATTCTCCTTTGATGCTTTATTTGGGTTGACTTGGCGCATGCTCACACCATGTTATGACTATCCCAAGTCACCATTTCCTTTATGATCCTTTAGTTTTCAACTTGTAGTATCACTTTATGTTTTGATTAATGATGTTTTGTTGCTCTGCATGATTATGGCCCTTGTTGCTCTCTTAGTTGGTCGCTCACAGTCTTTTTTTAGCCTCCATAACCTAGTATGAGTTCCACTCATGCATCCAACTCCTAAAACCAAGTTATTCCAAAGAGTCCACCATACCTACCTATTAGCATATGCTATTCCAAGTATATTCATGTTTTTATCTACCTTCCGAATTAAACTTGTTATGAGAAAACTAGTGATTAAAGCTCTCACGAACTTGATGGCACACTTTACTTTTCTTGCCCTTAATAAACTTGAACCATTGTATCGTATATGTTGTATATGCTTGCACTTATATGTTGGGGATTAGAAGAACCATGTTGTCATGGGGAACGCTTTCAACATTGCACATGTACTTTGTACCTAGTTGATATCATGCTCTTTTGTCTATGGATGTCGTCGGTGTGAAATGAAAGGGGAGCTTGTAAGTCCATGGAGTTATGTATGTGTGTTAGAGAAACGCCTGGGCCGCTGGTCTAATCCATGCTGTCATGGTGGAAACCTATAGCGTAACCATAATAAGCTGTCTATGAAGCATTCTTCTTATAAAAAAAGAGTCAGATATTGAGAAAAAATAGAAAAAGAAAAAAAAGAGATATGAGAAAAGAGAAAAGCGAGAAAAAAGCACCATTTTCCTATGGTAAATAAGAAGATTGCTGAGATGCTCGTTGTCTGCTTGCCTTGTGATTTTGATATGGGGATTCTTCCGTATCATCGGGCAAGGCGTACCCTGTTGGCGGTTCTCTATGATACACATGTACTTACTATGACAAGAACTTACCGGTAACTAAACTTGAGTAACATGAGGAGAGGCCCTCGTATTCAAGGGACATGAGATTTCCAACTTATACTTCGTCAACCATATACACCATAGTTTGTTCACTTTAACCTTAATCACTTCAAGATGCTTATGATAGGGGCAATGAGAGCTGAACGCTAATAAGTACCATAATTTTTGGAAGCTCTTTATGAAACTTGAACCCCTACTTCCTGTTGGAGATATGCCCAAGAGGCAATAATAAAAGTGATTATTATTATATCTTTATGTTTATGATGAATGTTTACATCCCATGCTATAATTGTATTATTAGGAAACACTAATACATGTGTGTTTTGTAAACATAAGAGAGTCCCTAGTAAGCCTCTTGTTGAACTAGCTTGTTGATTAATTGATGATCATGGTTTCCTGATCATGGACATTAGGATGTGATTAATAACAAGGTTGTATCATTAGGAGAATGATGTGATGGACACACACCCATAGTAAGCGTAGCATAAGATCAAGTCATTAAGTTCGTATTGCTGTAAGCTTTTGAATGCATAGTAACCTAATCCTTCGACCATGAGGTTGTGTTAATCACCATCACCGGATGGGTAATTTGATGACATCAAACACCGCTTCGTAACTGGGTGGTCATAAAGGTGTCATTGGGTATTCTGAAAGTATGTGTTGAACCGCATGGACCAAGATTGGGATTTGTCCATCCATATGACGGATAGATATGCTCTGGGCCCTCTCGGTGGAATGTCATCTAGTTAGCTTGCAAGCGTGTGACTGGGTCACAAGGGATGACATATCACGGAACGAGTAAAGAGTACTTATCAGTAACGAGGTAGAACTAGGTATGGAGATGCTGACGATCAAACCTCGGATAAGTATAGTATCGCATGACAAAGGGAATTGGTTTCGTATGTAAATGGTTCAATCGATCACAAAGTCATCGTTGAGTATGTGGGAGCCATTATGGATCTCTAGATCCCGCTGATGGTTATTGATAGGAGATGTGTCTCTGTCATGTCTGCATATTCACGAACCGTAGGGTGACACACTTAAGGTTCGAAGTTGTTTTAAGTAGATATGGAATATGCGTTCGAGACCGAATGTTGTTCGGAGTCTCGGATTGGATTCGGGACATCACGAGGAGATCCGGAATGGTCCGGAGAATAAGATTCATATATAGGGAATCATTTTCCGAGTTAGGAAATGTTCCGGAGTGTTTGTATGAGGATTCTAGAAGGTTTCGGAATGTTCCGGAAGGTTCTAGAAGATATCTTGGAGTTTGCTTGAAAATCAAGATAGGGATCAAGGAGTCCTGGTGGGTCAAGACTAGGAGTCGTGGGGGAGGAGGACTCCTCCCCCCACTCCCCAATCCGCCGGCCTAGAGGAGGGGAGTCCTACCCAAGGCGCCCTCCCCCTTAAATAGAAGGGCAGGGGCGGCCCCTCCTTGCTTGCTCTCATAACTCCAATCTCTGCCGCCTCTCTCCTCCACCTTTCTTCTGCACAGGCATAGGCGAAGCCCTGCAGAATTCTCTACTCCACCACCACCACCACGCCGTCGTGCTGCTGGGATTCCGTGGAGAAGATCTACTACCTCCGCTGCTCGCTGGAACGGGGAGAGGAAGGTCTGCTTCGACTCCGCACGTGTGACCGACTGCGGAAGCGTTGCCGAATCGCGGCGCCGGAAGGATCGTCAACGTGACCGACTGCGGAAGCGCTGCCGAATCGCGGCGCCGTAAGGATCGTCAACTTGACCGACTGCGGAAGCGCTGCTGGAACGCGACGCCGGAAGGATCGTCCACACGATCTTGAGATCGGCAAGTGATCGACTACATCCACCACGAGATCTAATCTCGTTAACGCTTTCGGATCTACGAGGGTTAGTTCCTATCTATCTCGTTGCTCATGTCTAATAGATTAGATCTTGGCTTTTATCTAGATTAGATCTAGGTTTTGTTCGTTCTTGCGGTAGAATTTTTTTGTTTTCCATGCTACGAACCCATCAGTGGTATCAGAGCCGTATCTATGCGTAGATCTGTTGCACGAGTAGAACACAATGTTTTTGTGGGCGTTGATGCTCTTATTGTCGGTGTCTTAGCGTGTACTTTGCATCTTGCGGCATGGTGGGATGAAGCGGCTTGGGCTAACATTACATGTCATCACACATGAGACTTGCTCCACGCTTGACGTGCAACTTGTTTTGCACAAGTGGCTTTGCGGGTGTCTGTCTCTCCCACCATAGTTAAGATTCAATTTACAATGAGCATCTTGACAACACTTGTATCAACGTTGTGGTCCTTGTTCGTAGGCAAGATCGGTCTTATGCGAAAGCCCCAAACCACGTAAAACATGCAAAGAAAATTAGAGGCGTCTAACTTGTTTTTGCAGGGGTTTTGTGATGTGATATGGCCAACATGTGATTGTGATTGTATTTGATGTATGCAATGATCCTTGTTGTAATATGGCAACCGGCAGGAGCCTAATGGTTGTCTTTAATTTTGTTAAGACATGCGTGTCTATTCATCTTGTAATAGCTTTATTCCAAGTAGTTGTAATAGTTGCTGGTGATGATGGACAACCATGAAGCGGCGCCACTGACCTTGACGCAATGCTGGTGTTGATGGAGATCATGTTCATGCTTTGGAGATGGAGATCAAAGGCGCAAGAAGAAAAGGCCATATCATATCACACTAATTATGAATTGCCTGTGATGTTAATCCTTTATGCATCTTGTATTTCTTAGATCGCGACGGTAGCATTATAAGATGATCCCTCTCACTAAATTTCAAGTAATAAAGTGTTCACCCTTAGTTGGCACCCTTGCTAAGACTCGTCGTTTCGAAGCATCTCGTGATGATCGGATGTGATAGATTCTACGTGTGCATACAACGGGTGCAAGCCAGATTTGCACATGCGGAAACTAAGGTTGTCTTGACGAGCCTAGCATGTACAGACATGGTCTCGGAACACGGAATACCGAAAGGTAGAGCATGAGTCATATAAATGATATGATGAACATGAAGATTGTTCGCCGATGAAACTACATCTTCTCTCGTGAAGATCGGACTTGGTGTAGTGGACTTGGTTCGTGTAATCACTAAGACAATGTGAGGGTTGTTGTTTTGAGTGGGAGTTCACCTAGTTAGTTTAATAATTAAATTTGAACTCAATTTGTCATAAACTTAGTCTAAACTACTTGCAAATTGTTGTAGATTATGGCGACCCCCTCCATCAATTTCAATGCGTTCCTAGAGAAAGAAAAACTTAAGAACAATGGAAGCAATTTCACGGACTGGTTCCGTGGACTGAAGATCATCCTCAGGGCTGGTCAGTTGACCTATGTGCTCGATGCACCGCTAGGTGACCCACCTGCAGATAATGCCACCGATGACGAAAAGAATGTTTTCGCCACTCGGAAAAATCATTACTCCACAGTTCAGTGTGCCATCATGTAAGGTTTAGAAGCGGAGCTCCAACAGCGTTTTGAGCACCACGACCCGTTCGAGATCATTAAGGAGCTCAGGCTAATTTTTGAGACTCACGCGGCCATGGAGAGCTATGAGGCCTCCGAAAAGTTCTTTAACTGTAAGATGGAAGAAGGAAGCTCCGTTAGCGAGCACGTGCTCACCATGTCTGGGTACGCAAAGAAGCTCCAAGAGTTGGGAATATCGATTCCTAGTGAATTAGGGATTCACCGTCTCCTTCAATCACTGCCACCAAGTTACAAGAACTTTGTGATGAACTACAACATGCACTGCATGAACAAGACGTTGCATGAACTGTCGTCCATGCTGAAAACTGCTGAAGTGGAGATAAAGAAGGAACACCAAGTGTTGATGGTCAATAAGACCACCAATTTCAAGAAAAAGGGCAAGCCTAGGAACAAGGGCAACTTCAAGAAGGACGGCAAGAAAGCTGCCGCACCTGCTAAGAAGCCCAAGGCTGGTCCTAAGCCTGAAACTGAGTGCTTCTACTGCAGCTGGTCACTAGAAGCATAACTGCCCCAAGTACCTGGCGGATCTGAAGAACGGCAACATCAATAAGAAAGGTATATTTGATATATGTGTTATAGATGTGTATCTTACTAGTAATCGTAGTAGTGCCTGGGTATTTGATACTGGTTCGGTTGCTCATATTTGTAACTCGAAACAGGAGCTGCGGAATAAACGAAGACTGACAAGAGACGAGGTGACGATGCGCGTTGGAAATGGCTCCAAGGTTGATGTGATCGCCGTCAGCACGCTCCCTCTACATCTACCTTCGGGATTAGTTTTAAATTTGAATAATTGTTATTTGGTGCCTGCGTTAAGCATGAACATTATATCTGGATCCTGTTTATTGCGAGACGGTTACTCTTTTAAGTCCGAGAATAAAGGTTGTTCGATTTATATGAGTAATATCTTTTATGGTAATGCACCTGAGATGAATGGTTTATTCTTACTGAATCTCGATGGTAGTGATACACATGTTCACAACATAGATGCTAAACGAATAAAATTGAATGATAATTCTAGATACATGTGGCACTGTCGTCTTGGTCACATTGGAGTGAAGCATATGAAGAAACTCCATTCTGATGGACTTCTTGAATCACTTGATTTTGAATCACTTGAAAGATGCGAAGCATGTCTAATGGGAAAAATGACTAAGACTCCATTCTCTGGTACAATGGAGCGAGCTACAGACTTATTGGAAATAATACGTACCGATGTGTGCGGTCCAATGAGTGTAGCATCGCATGGTGGATATCGTTATGTTCTCACTTTCACGGATGACTTGAGTAGATATGGGTATGTCTACTTTATGAAACATAAGTCCGAAACTTTCGAGAAGTTTAAGGAATTTCAAAGTGAAGTGGAAAATCATCGTAACAAGAAGATTAAGTTTCTGCGTTCTGACCGCGGAGGTGAATATCTGAGTTATGAGTTTGGCATGCATTTAAAGAAATGTGGAATACTTTTGCAGTTGACACCGCCGGGAACACCACAGCGTAATGGTGTGTCCGAACGTCGTAATCGAACTCTCTTAGATATGGTTTGGTCTATGATGTCTCTTACAGATTTACCGTTATCATTTTGGGGCTATGCATTAGAGACAGCCGCATTCACTTTAAATAGGGCACCATCTAAATCCGTTGAAACGACACCGTACGAATTGTGGTTTGGTAAGAAACCTAAGTTGTCGTTCCTTAAAGTTTGGGGTTGCGAGGCATATGTAAAGAAGTTACAACCTGATAAGCTAGAACCCAAAGCGGAGAAATGCGTCTTCATAGGATACCCTAAAGAAACAATTGGGTATACCTTCTATCATAGATCCAAGGCAAAGTTTTCGTTGCAAAGAATGGATCCTTTCTTGAGAAGGAGTTTCTCTCGAAAGAGGTGAATGGAAGGAAAGTAGAACTCGATGAGGTTATTGAACCTTCTCTCGGATTTGAGAGTAGCGCAGCACCGGAAGATGTTTTTGTGCCGCCTGCACCAATTGGAGAGGAAGCTAATGATAATGATCATGAAACTTCAAACGAAGTTACTTCTGAACCTCGCAGGTCAACGAGGGTTCGTACCACTCCTGATTGGTATGACTCTGCCTTGAACATCATGTTGGTGGACAACGCTGATGACCCTGCGACGTATGAAGAAGCTATGGTGAGCCCAGATTCCGACAAATGGCTAGAAGCCATGAAATCCGAAATGGGATCCATGTACGAAAACCAAGTATGGACTTTGGTGGACTTACCGGATGGCCGTAAGGCTATCGAGAACAAATGGATTTTCAAGAGAAAAACATATGTTGATGGTAATGTTACCGTCTATAAAGCTCGACTTGTCGCGAAAGGGTTCCGACAAATTCAAGGAGTTGACTATGATGAGACTTTCTCACCAGTAGCGAAGCTAAAGTCTGTGAGGATTTTGTTAGCAATTGCTGCACATTTCTATTATGAGATTTGGCAGATGGATGTCAAAACAGCGTTCCTTAATGGTGACATTGAGGAAGAGTTGTATATGGTACAACCCAAGGGTTTTGTCGATCCTAAAGATGCTGACAAGGTATGCAAACTTCAGCGCTCCATTTATGGACTGAAGCAAGCATCCCGAAGTTGGAATCAACGTTTTGATAAAGTAATCAAAATTTTTGGATTTATACAAACTTATGGAGAAGCTTGTATTTACAATAAAGTGAGTGGGAGCTCTGTAGCATTCCTATTACTATATGTAGATGATATATTGTTGATTGGGGATGATATAGAACTTCTTAATAGCGTCAAAACCTATTTGAATAATATTTTTTCAATGAAGGATCTTGGCGAAGCGGCATATATTCTAGGCATCAAGATTTATAGAGATAGATCAAGACGCCTAATAGAGCTTTCACAAAGTACATACTTAGACAAAGTTCTAAAGAAGTTTAGAATGGAAGATAGCAAGAAAGGGTTCGTGCCCATGTTGTCAGGTAAGACCTTGAGTAAGACTCAAAGTCCAGCTACGGCAGAAGATAGAGAAAAGATGAACAATATTCCCTATGCCTCGGCCATAGGTTCTATCATGTATGCCATGCTATGTACAAGACCGGATATAGCACATGCTGTTAGTTTGACTAGCAGATATCAAAGTGATCCTGGAATGGAGCACTGGACAGCGGTCAAGAATATCCTAAAGTACCTAAATAGGACTAAGGATATGGTTCTTTCTTATGGAGGTGATGAACAGCTTGCTATAAACGGTTACACCGATGCTAGTTGGAACACCGATCCAGATGACTCGAAGTCACAATCGGGATATGTATTTATTTTGAATGGTGCTGCAGTGAGCTGGAGGAGTGCGAAGCAAAGCGTTGTGGCGAAATCTTCAACTGAATCGGAATACATAGCTGCTTCGGAGGCTGCACAAGAAGCCGTTTGGATGAAGGAATTCATTACTGAACTTGCCGTGGTTCCTAGTGCGTTGGACCCGATGGCCATCTACTGTGACAACACAGGTGCCATAGCTAATGCACAGGAGCCAAGGTCACATAGCAAGCTGAAGCACATCAAGCTACGTTTCCATGCTATTCGCGAGTATGTCCGAGATGGTGACATAAAGATTTGCAAAGTACACACTGATCTGAATGTGGCAGATCCATTGACTAAACCTCGCCCTAGGGCAAAGCATGACCAACACCAAAACGCCATGGGTGTTCGGTATATTACCATGTAATCTAGATTATTAACTCTAGTGCAAGTGGGAGACTGTTGGAGATATGCCCAAGAGGCAATAATAAAAGTGATTATTATTATATCTTTATGTTTATGATGAATGTTTACATCCCATGCTATAATTGTATTATTAGGAAACACTAATACATGTGTGTTTTGTAAACATAAGAGAGTCCCTAGTAAGCCTCTTGTTGAACTAGCTTGTTGATTAATTGATGATCATGGTTTCCTGATCATGGACATTAGGATGTGATTAATAACAAGGTTGTATCATTAGGAGAATGATGTGATGGACACACACCCATAGTAAGCGTAGCATAAGATCAAGTCATTAAGTTCGTATTGCTGTAAGCTTTTGAATGCATAGTAACCTAATCCTTCGACCATGAGGTTGTGTTAATCACCATCACCGGATGGGTACTTTGATGACATCAAACACCGCTTTGTAACTGGGTGGTCATAAAGGTGTCATTGGGTATTCTGAAAGTATGTGTTGAACCGCATGGACCAAGATTGGGATTTGTCCATCCATATGACGGATAGATATGCTCTGGGCCCTCTCGGTGGAATGTCATCTAGTTAGCTTGCAAGCATGTGACTGGGTCACAAGGGATGACATATCACGGAACGAGTAAAGAGTACTTATCAGTAACAAGGTAGAACTAGGTATGGAGATGCTGACGATCAAACCTCGGATAAGTATAGTATCGCGTGACAAAGGGAATTGGTTTCGTATGTAAATGGTTCAATCGATCACAAAGTCATCGTTGAGTATGTGGGAGCCATTATGGATCTCCAGATCCCGCTGATGGTTATTGATAGGAGATGTGTCTCTGTCATGGCTGCATATTCACGAACCGTAGGGTGACACACTTAAGGTTCGAAGTTGTTTTAAGTAGATATGGAATATGCGTTGGAGACCGAATGTTGTTCGGAGTCTCGGATTGGATTCGAGACATCACGAGGAGATCCGGAATGGTCCGGAGAATAAGATTCATATATAGGGAATCATTTTCTGAGTTAGGAAATGTTCCGGAGTGTTTGTATGAGGATTCTAGAAGGTTTCGGAATGTTCCGGAAGGTTCTAGAAGATATCTTGGAGTTTGCTTGAAAATCAAGATAGGGATCAAGGAGTCCTGGTGGGTCAAGACTAGGAGTCGTGGGGGAGGAGGACTCCTCCCCCCACTCCCCAATCCGTTGGCCTAGAGGAGGGGAGTCCTACAAGGACTCCCCCTCCCCAAGGCGCCCTCCCCCCTTAAATAGAAGGGCAGGGGCGCCCTCTCCTTGCTTGCTCTCATAACTCCAATCTCTGCCGCCTCTCTCCTCCACCTTTCTTCTGCACAGGCATAGGCGAAGCCCTGCAGAATTCTCTACTCCACCACCACCACCACGCCGTCGTGCTGCTGGGATTCCGTGGAGAAGATCTACTACCTCCGCTGCTCGCTGGAACGGGGAGAGGAAGGTCTGCTTCGACTCCGCACGTGTGACCGACTGCGGAAGCGCTGCCGAATCGCGGCGCCGGAAGGATCGTCAACGTGACCGACTGCGGAAGCGCTGCCGAATCGCGGCGCCGTAAGGATCGTCAACTTGACCGACTGCGGAAGCGCTGCTGGAACGCGACGCCGGAAGGATCGTCCACACGATCTTGAGATCGGCAAGTGATCGACTACATCCACCACGAGATCTAATCTCGTTAACACTTTCGGATCTACGAGGGTTAGTTCCTATCTATCTCGTTGCTCATGTCTAATAGATTAGATCTTGGCTTTTATCTAGATTAGATCTAGGTTTTGTTCGTTCTTGCGATAGAAATTTTTTGTTTTCCATGCTACGAACCCATCACTTCCTTCTATGAAGGCCTTTCTTTTACTTTTTATGTTGAGTGTCCACCTTCTATCTTTATGCACCTACTTTGAGAGCATAGTGGCCATTCTTAATCCCAAGACTTGTTGATTGATGCATAGCTTTGATATTGCTTGTTTTAAACTATTTGTACCTAGTCACTCTTATGAACTTTGAAGGTGTCCTATGCATTTATGTTTGCTACTCTATGAGGGACAAGTTGAATGCCACTATGCTATGTTTTCTTTATGTGAAACAAACAAACGTCTTGCAAAGCATTGTTATTCATGAATCTTTTGTTTGTGCCTTTTCATGTTGCAACATAGTTGCTTTGTCTTATTGTTAGAACTTTAACTTTCATGCTATGTTGAAGTACTATGATCCCAGCTATCAATGTTTTACAAATACTTTGATCAAGTTTATGATGGTGCATGTCACCTCAAAAATTATTCTTTCTTTTTATCACTTACCTACTCGAGGATGAGCAGGAGTTAAGCTTGGGGATGTTGATACGTTGCTAATGTATCCATAATTTTTGATGTTCCATGCTTGGTGTTTATCTACTTTCTTATGTTTTGTTCCAACTTTGGAGTACATTCTATACACTTTCTTGGACTAACCTATTAGCAAGAGCCATAGTGCCAGCTGCCTGTTTTCTGTTGTTTTTGGTTCCAGGAAAGTCAGAAAATGAATATTCTCGGAATTGGACGGGACAAAAGCCAAAGTCAGTTTTTCACCGAGGGACACAAGGAGCCAAAATACGAGACGGAGAGGGGCCAGGGGGCCGCCACACCACCTGGCCGCGTGGCCTAGCCTGGCCCATGCTAGGGGGTGGTCTGGCCGCCTCTGGCACCCCCTCAGCCTCCCCTTTCGCCTATAAGATGCCTCCGATACAGAAACCCTAAGTACTCGATCAAAATTCCATGAAAGAATATGTAGCCGCCGTCATCTCCATCCCTAGATCGGGAGGGATCTGAAGCTCTTCCCGGCACCCTGCCGGAGAGGGAAATTCACCCTGGAGGCCTTCTTCATCATCATGCAAGCCTCCGGTGTGATGCGTGAGTAGTTCATCCTCGGACTACGGGTCCATGTAGTAGCTAGATGGCTAGTTCTCCTCCTTTGTGCTATCATGTTTAGATCTTGTGAGCTCCGTTCATGATCAAGATCATCTATTTGTAATCTTACATGTTGTGTTTGCGGGGATCCGATGGATATTGAGATGTTATTTTAGATTGATTATTGATTCTATCATGTCTTTGTTATTTTTGATCTTGCATGTTTTCCGTTGTTAGTAGCTATCTTGGCCAAGTAGATGCTAGCAACTCTAAGAGTTAGTATTTATGCTCGATAGTGGGTTCATGCCTCTAGTAATCTAGGGAAGTGACAGAAATCTCTAAGGTACTAGATGTGCTGATGCTACTAGGGAGAAAACAACAATCCTTTGTTCATAGAACAATCATATTGTTTACTTTACATGCAATGCGTAATGCAATTATCTGTTGCTTGCAACTTAATACTGGAGGGGGTTCGGATGATAACCTGAAGGTGGATTATTAGTCATAGATGAAGTTGGATTACAGTCTATGTATAATGTTGTAATTCCAATCAAATCTCAAAGGAGTCAAGATGAGTAGTATATGCATATTGCTTTCTCGATGTTTGTCAATTGCCTCGCTGTAATTTGTTCACCCAACATGTCATCTATCTTAAGGAGAGCCACCACTAGTGAACTATGTGTTGGGCCACGTAGAGATAAACAAAACTTTTTCCCTACGTGGTGATCCCAAGATCCAGCTCAGGTAGAAGGCCACGAGGATTACCACTACACGCGCAGTTGCGGAATCGATGAAGCACGTCGCTTGATGCAGTGTAGTCCTCACGATCCGTTCCTGTTCCACGCCTCATGATCCGTTCCGGTTCCACGATCGTCGAAGTGCTGAACGTACAACACCTCCGCTAGTATCCACACGTACGAGGAGGAGCACTGGCGATGGACTGTTAGGTCCGGTACGGCGGTGATAGGAGTGGACTGGAGCTAGGATTTCCAACACATGGAGTGACCTAACCCCTTGTACTCTAAGAACCTGCACCCTAGCTTATATAGGGAGTGAAAGTGGGCTCCACTCACTTGTGGCCCATTGACAAAAGGCCTATATTAGTCACTGCGAGTCCAACTCACTGACTAAGTCTATGTCTCTATTTGGGTCCAACCCAAATAGATTTCATGTTTGGGTCTAACCCAAACTTGCTCCCGCTCTTAAGTGTGTGACCCGACAGGCTCATGGTAACCCGGACACGATTCCGAGTCTCACTCGTGATCGATCAGTCGGTAGCGGCTCCTAGCAGAACATGCCCACTCCCAAGTACCAATAAGTCATGACGACATACCTTTCCAATGCGACTTTTGTCTAAGTCCCTTTGGCCTCACGATATACCTTGTCGGACTATAGGCGAATGATCGTCATCCCTTAAATAGTCTGACTCTCTTTCTCGATCCAAGATAAGTGATTCATCCGACTAACTCTTAGTCGATTGCCTCGGTTAACACTTAATTGAGACGCGCATGGCCATGCTTTCCGAATCATATCTTCCGAGAGGGCCCAGAGAATATCTCTCTAGATGGAGGGGCAAAATCCTGTCTTGGTTATTCACATCACGCAGCTTGAGTCTCAGTCGACCCGAACTCCGCCTTGATAACTGCCTAGTGACGGAACATCGTTTGATAGAACCTAAGTCGGTGATCCTCAACTTGGATTGTGCAATAACCTTAGGTCTAAGGATTACATTGATTGAGACATGCAAATGACGACTTGTTCGTTGCATCTCAATATGGGTCAGTCCGACTCGCTAAACTCTTTAGCCGAATCTGTGTAAGTCGGAATAGCATCTCCATGCCCATGACAAGTGGAACCGAGTCATCTGCCGACTTTCACATTAGTTTAAGTCGTGTGTCCAACACAACCTCAACAACCAAGGACAATTAGTATGAACAACATGAATATGCAGTTCCACAATCGAATCACATATTCAATGATACATATCAGTAGTTCATACATGGACAATAACCTTATGAATACATTGGGAATAACGTCATACATGATTGCCTCTAGGGCATATTCCAAATAGTCTCCCACTTGCACTAGAGCCAATCATCCGACATCACATGTCTAGACATCTAATGCCCATAGCTCTCAGGTGCGCCTCATGCTTCGGCTGTGGAAGTGGCTTTGTCAACGGATCCGCAATGTTTGCATCCGTGTGTACCTTGCATAACTTGATATCACCTTGATCCACGAACTGGCGAATAAGGTGGTACCGCAGGAGTATATGTTTGTTCTTCTGGTGTTGTCTAGGTTCCTTGGCTTGTGCGATAGCACCATTGTTGTCGCAATACACGTCTAACGGATTGGATGAGCCCTAAACCACACCAAGATCCATGAGGAAATTCCTCATCCAAACGGCTTCTTTTGCCACCTCCGAGGCAGCAATATACTCAGCTTCTGTTGTAGCCGCAGACACTGTCTCTTGCTTGGAACTCTTCCAGCTCATAGCCCCTCCGTTTATTACAAACACATATCCGGATTGCGAACGAGAATCATCCGAGTCAGTGAGATAACTCGCATCCGTGTAACCCCTTACACTGAGTTCATCCTCACCTCCATAAACCAGGAACATATCCTTAGTCCTTCTCAAGTACTTGAGGATATTTTTAGCCGCTGCCCAGTGGATTTCTCCAGGGTCAGCCTGGTACCTGCTCATAACACTAAGAGCATAGGAAACATCCGACCTAGTACAAATCATAGCGTACATGATTGATCCGATTGCAGAAGCATATGGAATCGCACTCATCCGGCTTCGCTCATCAGTTGTCGAAGGACACTGAGTCTTGCTATGTTTTACGCCATGGGAAATCGGTAAGAGCCCCTTCTTAGACGATTCTGTGTTGAACTTCTTCAACACTTTGTCCAAGTATGTACTCTGACTCAATCCAATGAGCCGCCTTGATCTATCTCTATAGATCCGGATTCCTAGTATGTAAGTCGCCTCACCCAAGTCTTTCATCGAAAAACTCTTTTCCAATGATTCCTTGGTCTCTTGCAACATCTGGACATCATTTCCAATCAGTAATATGTCATCCACATATAAGATCAGAAAGTTTACTTTTCTCCCACTAAACTTCTTGAATAAACAAGAATCATGATCACTCTTGATGAAGCCAAACGATTTGACTACCTCATCAAAGCGAATGTTCCAACTCCGAGATGCTTGCTTCAACCCATAAATGGATTTCTGAAGTTAGTATACCTTGTCAGCATTAGCCGGATCATATACACGTCCTCGGTTAAATTTCCATTAAGGAAAGCCGTCTTGACATCCATCTGCCATATCACATAGTAGAAATAGGTTGCTATAGCTAACATGATCCGAACTGATTTAAGCATCGCCACGGGAGAGAAAGTCTCATCGTAGTCAACTCCTTGAACCTGTCAGAACCCCTTCGCGACAAGCCATGCCTTATAGATAGAAACATTTCCATCCATATCAGTTTTCTTCTTAAAGACCCATTTGCACTCGACGGGTCTTGCACCGTCTGGCAGATCAACCAAGTTCCAAACTTGATTTTCATCCATGGACTTTAACTCAGATCTCATGGCTCCAAGCCATGACTCAGAATCAGAACCCACCATCGCTTCTGAATAAGTTACCGGCTCATCACTGTCAAACAGCAACATGATACGTCCAAAACGTATCTACTTTCCCGAACACTTTTGCTACTGTTTCTCCTCTAAACTTGTGTGATTTGGATGCAACTAATGCGGACTGACGCTGTTTTCAGCAGAATTGCCTTGTTGTCTACTTTTTGTTTAGAAAATCAACTATCAGGAAAAATCCCGGAAAATATGCCAAAAATCCTATTTCACCCGAAGACTCCAGGAGCCAGAATACGAGACGGAGAAGATCCCTGGGGTGGCCACACCACCTGGTGGCGTGGGCAAGGTCAGGCCGCGCCAGGGGGTGGTGTGGGCCCCCCAGGCACCCCCTCGGCCTCTTTCTTCGCCTATAAGGAGCCTTCTGACCTAAAAACTTTGGGGGGTTCGACGTTTTTCCAGAAGGAGTTCTGCTCCGCCGCCACCACCAGATTCCATGAAACAGTACCAGAAACTCCGTTCTGGCACCCTGCCGGGACGGGGAATTGGAGGAGATCATCGCCATCATCATCACCATCGCTTCTCCATCGACCATCCATGTTTCCCCCATCTATGAGTGAGTAATCGCCTGTTGTAGGCTATGGGGATGGTAGGGATTGGATGAGATCGTTCATGTAATGGCATCAGATTGTTAGGGCATGGTGCCTAGTATCTTTTATTAGTGCTTTATGACTTTGTTGCGACTTGTTGTGCTTAATGCTTGTCACTAGGGCCCGAGTGCCATGATTTCAGATCTGAACATGGTATTGATTCATTATGATAGTATTGTTCTTGGTCTTATCTACAAGTTGTATACACACGTTGTTGTCCGGAACCTATGGCCCCGAAGTGATAGAAATCGGGATAACCGGAAGGGAAAGGCTTTGATGTGAGGATCACATGTGTTCACGGAGTGTTAATGCTTTGCTCAGGTGCTCTATTAAAAGGAGCACCTTAATTGTCAGTAGTTCCCTAGAGGCCCCGCTGCAAACGGGCTGCCAGGACAAAAGATGTTGTGCAAGTTCTCATTGCGAGCACATATGACTATATATGGAACACATGCCTAGGATTGTCTAGTACTTGGGTGCTTTATCTTATTTATCTGCAATTGCCCTATGTTCTGATTGCTATGTGAATTGTCTTGTCCATGTAACGCCCGTCCATCCATCCCTATGCCTACCACACCCGAATCCCACTGTTTACTGCTTTTGTTACTACTGTCTTTGTTTTGCTACTGCTGTTACTTTACTATTCCTACTACAAAACTGTTGCTACTGATAAACTGCTGTGAGCAAGATTGTTTCCAGGTGCAGCTGAATTGACAACTCAGTTGTTAAGGCTTATAAATATTCTTTGGCTCCCCTTGTGTCGAATCAATAAATTGGGTTGCACTTCCCTCGAAAATACTGCGATACACCCGCTTTCCCTTTGGGTCATCAAGACTATTTTCAGGCGCCGTTTCCAGGGAGCATAGCTTTATTTATCAAGTTCACTTGGATTCTCTATTGTTCGCTGCTATCCATCCATCATGGGTAAGTCTCGTGATGGCAAGGTTCCTATTTGACCATCCACTACAAGAAGAGGTACGGTTCTGAACACCTCTACCGCTCTTGATTCACCGTCTGTTTTGAGTAAGTTCCTTACACCACCACATACACATGCTACACACACTATTACTACTTCTGAATTTGAAACTTCTGATACTTATGATGCTGCTTCTACTGTGCTTGATAAGAGTGGTTCATTAGGTCCTTTCCTAGATGCTACGGTTGCTAGAACTATAGCTAGAAATACCGAAACTCCTAATGAAGACACTACCACACCTGTTAGCTCACCTGAGTCTAGTGAGAGTTATGATACTGAAGAAGATTATGTTGAGATGACCGATGAGTTTATTGAAGAATGTAAGAACACCCATGATAGGAGTGCTACTAAGAGTCTCCTTGAGAGGCGTACTATTAGACCCAAATTATCTCTTGATGCTAAGTTTGCTGCCTCTCCCATAAACATTATAGATGAAGATTATGATTTCTCTCTCGGTCTATCTTAGATAGATATTGTCGAGAAAGAATCTTTTTGTGGGACTAAGAATGAAAGTGCGGTAGCACATATGAATGAACTTTCTACTATGAGTGGCTTGTTTTCTGATGATATTAAGATGCGTACTTATTTTGTTGCTACAATTTTTCCTTTTTCACTGAAAGGAGAAGCTAAAATGTGGTTTAGTAATTTACCTCCTGGATCTATTGATAGCCCTGAGTGCTTGATTAGTACTTTCCTGCAGAAATATTTTCCTCCCAGTGCTAGACATGCTATTTTGCAAGAACTTTTTGATTTTAAACAGGGAGAAAAAGAGGTATTGCCCGAATCTTGGGCAAGGTTTTGTGCTTTGATTCATGCACAGGCTAGAAGTCCTTTACCTAAGAATGAGTTTCTTGATATATTTTATAATGGACTAACCAAGGAATCTAGGACATACCTAGATAGTGGTGCTGATTGTGTTTTCAGGAATAGGATTCCTAAGGAAGCTGAGGAATTAATGGCTAAAATAAGCAAGAATTATGAAGATTGGACTCCTCCTAAACAAGCTATACCTGAAGTAATTGTACCTGAACCATCTATTCCTGTGCCTATTCCAACATCAAAGAAGAGGGGAGTTATTGAATTAAATGATGAAGTGATGAAGGAAGCTAAGAAATGTCTTGAGGAGAAGGGAATTAAAGCTGCAGATGTCAAGAATTTACCTCCTATAGAAGAATTATGTAAGCCTATTCCCTACTCACCCACTATTGAGGTACACTCTCTCCAACACTTTGATGAAGGTGATATCCCTTACTTGAAACCTCCTGATCAATGCTTAGAAGAATTTGATATCTTTATTGTTAAGCAAGATAACTTTAATAAAAGGGTGCAAAATCATCTAATGGAAAACACTAGAGCTATTGTTGAGTTGAAAGATATTGTGGAAAGAACCTCTAATGATGTTAAAATGATTGTTAAACACTTTCAAATGGTTCAAACTCAAATAGATCAACTCGTTAAAGTGCAAAACGACTTGCTAGTTAATGCTGCTAAAGAAAAACATGCTTATGAAATTAGAACTAGAAGTGGAGCTGCTACCCAGGATCCTCTATATCCTGAGGGGCATCCCAAAAGAATTGAGCAGGATTCTCAACAAGCTGAAAATAGTGGTTCTACTCGTAAGAAAAGGAAAAAGAAACATAAGACTGTCGTAGAACCCTCTCAACCTGCTATAGATCCTAATAGTATATCTATCTCTGATGCTGAAACTGAAAGTGGTAATGAAGAAAATGAAGTTCCTAGTGAAGAAAAAGTTGAAGAAGAACCTGAAAACCACACTAAGAATACTAAATACACTAAAGAAGATTTTATTGCTAAGAAACATGGTAGTGAAAGAGAACCTTGGGTCCAAAAACATATGCCTTTCCCTGATAAGAAACACAAGTCAAAGGAAGATGAACACTACAATAAGTTTTGCGAGTGGATGAAGCCTTTATTCTTGCAAATTCCTTTGACTGATGCTATTAAATTGCCTCCTTACTCAAAGTATATGAAGGACATTGTCTCGAATCAAAGGAAGATCCCTAATGAAGAAATTTCTACTTTGCTTGCTAATTATTCCTTCAATGGTAAGGTTCCTAAGAAACTTGGAGACCCAGGGATTCCAACTATCCCTTGCTCTATTAAGAACAGTTATGTTAGAACTGCTTTGTGTGATTTGGGAGCTGGAGTTAGTGTTATGCCTTTCTCTCTCTATAAGAGGCTTCAACTAGAAAAATTGATACCAACTGATATATCGTTGCAAATGGCTGATAAATCGACCACTATTCCTGTGGGTATATGTGAGGATGTACCTGTTCAGGTGGCTCACAATTGCTTGATATTAACTGATTTTGTTGTGCTTGAAATGCCTGAAGATGATAATATGTCTATTATTCTTGGGATACCTTTTCTTAATACTTCAGGAGATGTTATTAATTGTAATCAAGGAAAGGTGACCTTCAATGTTAATGACAAGGAACATACTGTCTATTTCCCCAAGAAGATTGAAAGGACTTATGGCTTGAATTCAATTGGACATGTTGAAGGCATTCAAGTTGGAGAAATATATTGTCCCATACCAAGAGAAAAATTTGAAACTATTATGATTGGGACCATTGCTATCAAGGTTGAGGTAACATAATCATTAGTGGAGTACAAAGTTTTGTCTCATATGCAATTGTTTTGGTAGCAAGACTTGATCAACCTTGCTAACAAAAGGATTTCATTGAACAAAACAATGTTTTCACTATGATTATCTCCGTTTATTTCTATCCTTTGCATTTTAGTTTTTTCTTTCGTTTAGTTTTCTTTGTGTTGTTAGTTGCTTGAATATTAGAACTTCTGTAGTTCTAGCCTTGTTTTGTCCTTGCATCATGTTTCAAAAAGAAAAAAAAATCTGTCTGTCAGAAAAATCATTCTTCTATTTCTGAAAATTGCCCAAAAATAAAGTGTCTCGAAAAATTCCAGAAAATTCATATTAAATTTTTACATGAAAAAAGGGGCAGAGGAGTACCTGGTAGGTACCAGGGGGGCCCACCAGGCAGGCACACCATGTGGTGGCGCGGCCAGCCCTGGGTGGCGCCATGCCCTGGTGTGGGCCACCCCTGGCCCCCCACTACTTCTCTCCCCTGCCACTTTCTTCCCTCTCCCGAGTAAGCTCCAGTTCATAGCTCAAAATCGCGTTCTTTCTGTGCTTGCTCTCTATTTCTTCAATCTCCTTGCTCAGCCCATCTTTCTTGCTGAAATTTAGAGCATTTGTTCCCTCGTATGTGACTCCTCCCCTTGTCCAAGTAGATTTTTGTTTAGTGGTTTATATGTTGAGTATTTTGCTGCTGTAGGTGACTGGTTCTGAGGGCTTGTAAGCTTGTTTGATGCTTAGAGATATAGTTTTGATGCATGTTTAGGCCTCTTGCAAGTCCCTATGAGTAGAATCCTTCATTATATTTACTTTGCAATCACTTGTTTAATAGGTGTTTAAATTTCAGATTACCAAGCATGAACAACCGTACTTTTGGAGAGATATTTGAGAGTGATGCACCCAGGAGGTCGAGGCCCTCAAGAACAGCCTCTCAAGCTAGGCCATCATACAATGAAGACCTCATTGCAACAAGCATTGGCAGTGAAAGGGATGATGGAGACGCTCACCCATCTTCTTTTCCTTGTTTTACTTTCTTGCAAGCTGCAGGTATTCTTGATGATTTCTTGCTACTGATTGAGAGGGTTGGTTTGACCTCTTATATGCAAGATGAGAGTGCACAATACGCTATGCTCACCAAAACTTTTGTTGAGAGCTTCTCATTTGCTAACACACCCTATCAATCTACTGTCTCTTTTAAAATCTATGATATGCCCTTCACCATGCCTTTGGAGAGATTTTGCAGTATTGTAGGTGTGCGTATGACAGGGATCGTGAAGAAAATTCAAGGGCGACCCGCTGATTTGTTGGAGCTATACCGAGGGGTGACCAATGATGATGACCGTGTGGCGCAGCACGGAAAGATAAGAAATATCCAACTCCCTGCTCTTAGATACTTTGCATATTATCTTGCTACTAGTGTGTTGGGTAGGGAGAACACTAGTAATATCTCCAACTATCATTTAGCATTCCTTGTTGTTGCGCTTAACAATGATACCCGGTACAAGCTTGGCTCGCTTATTGCTCGCCGCCTAGCTTCTAGGGGGCCTATCTATGGGGGCATCATTGCCTCGTGTGTAGTCAATGCATTAGGTCTTTCAGTGGATCCCGATGATGCTATGCTAGCACCACAGAGGCTTGACCTTGTTGCCATGAAAACTCATCACTTTGTCACTGCTACCTCTGATTTGAACAATCTAGTATATAGGATGCTTTTCACTGACAGGGATGAAAGGGAGATCCTTTTGCCACAGCCTGCTTTGTTTAGTGTTGACAGGAGACCGTGGTCGCGCTCCAAGGAGGAGGTGGATGAGCAGCTTCGCTTGCTGGGGTTCCACGAGTAGCACCAGGAGGATGTGCCCTCCTACGATTACTATGTGCACTACGGAGGGACGTACTCGAGCTCGCACCAGGACGAGGGTACCTCCTCGTCATACCACGGTGACACTTCATCCTGGCCGGCTTGGGATTGATTCCCACTTAGGCCAAAAGCCTAAGCTAGGGGGGAGGTACGCCGACGCCGCACTCATCTCCATATCATGTTGCGTCGGTACTTTGTATATTCTTGTTTTCCTTCTCTTTTTAGTTTTCGTTCTTCTTTGCTTTTTCTTTCTAAAAACACAAAAAGACCAAAAATATTTATGCTGTTTCTCTTTGGTTTCCTTCTTCTTTTTGCCTTGGTTTGCTTTTCCCTTTTTTCTTTGTTTGAACGTTTTGAAAAACCCAAAAAGATTTTGCTTTGCTTGTTTTTCTCTTTTGGTTCTTATTTAAAAATCGAAAACACCAAAAATATTTGTCGCTCTTCTTTGGTTTTTGTGAGTTTGCTACAGGGTTCGGCAGTTCTCAGTGGATTATTGGTTTCATATTATTATTCAAGCCACACAAGTGAAGAGAAATTATGAGGATTAATTACAACTTGAGGCATGGTAAGAGGCTGGTAACGAACTCTATTTGTCTTCATTTTTGTACATACACTCATCATTGTGATCTTGCTTAGTCCGTTCATGAAGAGTGTATGTTTTCTTTGGATGCTTAATAGTTCTTGCTTTCTTATGATTAGCTCCAGCTCGCTAATTGTTTGTAGCATGTCTCTTGAATGTTTGCTTGCATTACTCTATTCATAAATTGGTATGACACCGTGGTATCCTCCTCTGAATGTTTCATTTGAATTGACTTGGCACATGCTCACGCATGCACATGACTGTAATAATCAGTTAAGCGTCGATGAATTATTTTGCCTCAAGGATCTTGAATCACTTTCATGTCATGAGTAGTCCTGTTTTGTTGCAAGCATGATAATGACAGCTATTGCTCTCTCGTTTGTTGCTCCCTTACTTTTGCTAGCCTTCACTTCCACTGAGTATGTTTTACTCAAGTTTCCAACTCCCTAAACCAAATATTTCCAAAGTTTCCACCATACCTACTCATTAGCATCATTTGCTACCTCCGTGCATATTCAATATGCCTTGTTTTCTTCCGAATAAAATGTTTGCTTATTATGAGAAAGTTAGTTAGTAAAGCTCTCACGAACTTGATGGCACACTTTATTTTCTTGCACTTAATAAACCTGAACCATTGCGTCCTTGTTTGTTGTGCATATGCTTGCGCTTTATGAGTTGAAGTTAGCAGAACCATGTATCATGGGGACCTCTTTCAACACTTCATAGGTACTTTGTACCTAGTTGATATCATGTTCTTTTGCTTATGGATCCCGGCGGTGTAAAATAAAAGTGGAACTTGTAAGATCATGGAGTTTGTATGTATGTTAGAGAAACGCCTGGGCCGCTAGCCTAAGCCATGCCTAATCATGGTGGAAACTTGCAGCATAACCATAATGAGCATTCTATGAAGCATCCTCAATAAAAATCTATGCACATAGTAAATAAAAAGAGCGCCGAGATGCTCATAGTCTGCTTGCCTTGTATTTTGATTATGGGATAGCTCCCGTGTCATGTGCAAGGGGTACCCCGTTGGCGGTTCTCTATGATACTTATATACTTACAATGACAAGAGCTTGCTTGTGACTGAAGTTGAGTAGCATGAGGATCGGTCTTCGTAAGTAAGGGGCATGAGACTTTGATTTATAACTTGTCAAGCATATCCTCTTAGTTGTGTCACTTTCACCTTAACCACATTAAAGATGCTTATGATAGGGGCAATGAGAGCTCAAAGCTAACGAGTACCGTACTTTCAGCATTTGGAAGCCTTTCAGGTTATTCAAAACCTTTTCTTCTACTTGTTGAGTCTCCACATATTCTTTGAGCACCTTCTTGAGAGCATGATTGTCATTCTTTGTGTTTGTTCCATTACTTGATTATTTGTGTTATGACTTTGATGCTTGTATCCTTGATATCTTTACTTCTAGTCATCACTTGAACTTCAGAGGTGCCTTGGCATTCATAATCAAAGGCAAGCGAGATACCACTCTATCATACCTTTTTATGAGCATGGTAATGTTGCTTATGTTTGTGCCTCATGCTACTTATTATTCTTGAGTTGGAATCTCTTCATAGCTTGCAATGACTATTAAGTAGACTTGGTTGCATACTCTTTATTATGAATTGTCTAAGTAGTTGATCACATTGCTGAGAATATTTACATCATATGAAGCAAATGTGTTCATGAAAGTTCTTTTATCGCACTCAGTTTTCAACTGAATTGCTTGAGGACAAGCAATAAGCTAAGCTTGGGGGGAGTTGATACGTCCAAAACGTATCTATTTTCCCGAACACTTTTGCTATTGTTTCTCCTCTAAACTTGTGTGATTTCGATGCAACTAATGCGGGCTGACACTGTTTTCAGCAGAATTGCTTTTCTGTCTAGTTTTTGTGCAGAAAATCAACTATCAGGAAAAATCCCGAAAAATATGCCAAGAATCCTATTTCACCCGAAGACTCCAGGAGCCAGAATACGAGACGGAGAAGAGCCCTAGGGTGGCCACACCACTTGGTAGCGCGGGCCAGGCCAGGCCACGTCAGGGGGTGGTGTGGGCCCCCAGGCACCCCCTCGGCCTCTCTCTTCGCCTATAAGGAGCCTTCTGACCTAAAAACTTCGGGGGGTTCGACGTTTTTCTAGAAGGAGTTCCGCTCCACCGCCACCACCAGATTCCACGAAACAGTACCAGAAACTCCGTTCTAGCACCCTGCCGGGATGGGAAATTGGAGGAGATCATCACCATCATCATCACCATCGCTTCTCCATCGACCATCCATGTTTCCCCCATCTGAGTAAGTAATCCCCTGCTGTAGGCTATGGGGATGGTAGGGATTGGATGAGATCGTTCATGTAATGGCATCAGATTGTTAGGGCATGGTGCCTAGTATCTTTTATTAGTGCTTTATGACTTTGTTGCGACTTGTTGTGCTTAATGCTTGTCACTAGGGCCTGAGTGCCATGATTTCAAATCTGAACATGGTATTGATTCATTATGATAGTATTGTTCTTGGTCTTATCTACAAGTTGTATACACACGTTGTTGTCCGGAACCTACGGCCCCGAAGTGAAAGAAATCGGGATAACCGGAAGGGAAAGGCTTTGATGTGAGGATCACATGTGTTCACGGTGTGTTAATGCTTTGCTCCGGTACTCTATTAAAAGGAGCACCTTAATTGCCAGTAGTTTCCTAGAGGCCCCGCTGCAAATGGGCTGGCAGGACAAAAGATGTTGTGCAAGTTCTCATTGCAATCACGTATGACTATATATGGAACACATGCCTAGGATTGTGTAGTACTTGGGTGCTTTATCTTATTTATCTGCAATTGCCCTATGTTCTGATTGCTATGTGAATTTTCTTGTCCATGCAATGCCCGTCCATCCATCCCTATGCCTACTGCACTCGAATCCCATTGTTTACTGCTTTTGTTACTACTGTCTTTGTTTTGCTACTGCTGTTACTTTACTATTCCTACTACAAAACGGTTGCTACTGATAAACTGATGTGAGCAAGATTGTTTCCAAGTGCAGCTGAATTGACAACTCAGTTGTTAAGGCTTATAAATATTCTTTGGCTCCCCTTGTGTCGAATCAATAAATTGGGTTTCACTTCCCTCGAAAGTACTGCGATACACCCCCTATACTTGTGGGTCATCACAACACATCACGAACACTTCGCAATCTGGCCGATCTTCGCAGAGTCGGTGCAGTTGCCGGCTTAGGTACCACGATTGTCTCAACCTCTAAGGCTTTTGCCGACTCGCTGCTGGCTGGTATCTCTCGAATTTCTTCGAGTTGCACCGTTCTCCCACTGACTTCCCGACTGAGAAACTCTTTCTCAAGGAAGACACCGTTCCGAGCGACAAACACTTTGCCCTCTTCTCGGTTGTAGAAGTAGTAACCCAAGGTTTCCCTCGGATACCCCATGAAAATACATTTTGACTTAGTTGTAAGCTTGTCCGACTGAAGTCGCTTAACAAAAGCTTCACAACCCCAAATCTTAGGAAAAGACAAACTTGGCTTTTTGCCGGTCCACATCTCATGCGGTGTCTTCTCTACCGACTTTGATGGTACTCTGTTTAGTGTAAACGCTGCAGTTTCTAGACAATAACCCCAAAATGATAAAGGCAGATCTCTCCGACTCATCATTGATTGTACCATGTCCAACAAGGTTTGATTTCTCCTTTCCGACACACCGTTTCTCTGCGGCGTTCCTGGAGGAGTGAGCTAGGGAACTATTCCACAACTCTTCAGATGGTCATCAAACTTATGGCTCATGTACTCGCCTCCTTGGTCCGACCGAAGAAACTTTATTTTCTTGCCGAGTTGATTCTGTACCTCATTCTGGAATTCTTTGAACTTTTCAAAGGCTTCCGACTTATGTTTCATCAAGTAGATATATCCATACCTACTCAAATCATCAGTGAATGTAATGAAGTACTCATAACCACCTCTGGATGTCGTGCTCATCGGGCCACATACATCACTATGTACTAGTCCCAATAAGTCGGATGCCCTTTCACAACTCTTTGCAAAAGGTGTCTTGGTCATCTTGCCGAGAAGGCAGGATTCACATGTCTCAAACGACTCCAAGTCGAATGAAGTTAGGAGTCCATCGTCATGGAGCTTCTTCATGCGTTTCCAACTTATATGACCAAGACGACAATGCCAAAAGTAAGTCATATTCAGATCATTTGGTTTTAACCTTTTCACATTTATGTTATAGACAGATTCACTATCAAGATTCAAAATAAATAACCCGTCCCGGACGGGTGCAAAGACGTGAAACATATCATTCAAATATAAAGAACAACCATTATTCTTAATATTCGACTCCTAGCCTTGTCTCATCAAACATGAGGCAGAAATAATGTTTCGACTAAGCACTGGAACATAATAACAATTATTTAGCTCCATTAAGAATCCAGAAGGTAAATGAAGTTGCATCGTGCCGACTTCCAACGCAACGACTCTCGCTTTGTTGCCGACTCAAATGTCAACTTCGCCTCTTGCCACACTCCTAGTTCTTACCAGTCCCTGCAACGAGTTGCAAATGTGAATGACTGATCCGGTATCATATACCCAAGAACTACCAGGTGAATCAGTAAGATAAATGTCTATAACATTGCAAACAAGTGTACCTGAGCCGGAAGTCATACCTCCACTCTTGGCTTTGTCAGCCAGATACTTGTTGCAATTCCTCTTCCAGTGGCCATCCGACTTGCAGTAGAAGCAAGTGGATCCGGCTGTAGGAGATGGCTTAGTCCCTGAGGAAGCGCTCTGGACTGGGTCCTCAGCCTTACCTCCTGACTTTGCCTTCTTCTTCTTAGTCCAAGAACCCTTCTTGAACTTAGCCTTATTCTGTACCATCAACACTTGACTAGCACCTTTCTTGAGATCCGCCTCAGCCTGCTTTAGCATCCCATGTAATTCAGTGAGCTTCTTATCCATACCATGCATGTGGTAGTTCGATATGAACTGGCCATACGCACTAGGAAGAGATTTCAGAATTATGTATGTAGCGAACTCTTCGCTAATGGGGTAGCCAAGCCTTTCCAGAGACTGCACGTGACAAACCATCTTGATCACATGCGGACTCAGTGGATCGCCATCCTTAATCTTTCAGCTCAACAAAGCCTGAGAGACTTGATACCTCTCAGTCTTTGCATGAGCCTAGAACATACTTTTGAGGCTTTCGATCATATCGTAGGCCTCAACATTCTCAAACTGCTGCTGCAAGTCTGGTTCCATGTGAGCAAGCATAAGACAACTTATCTTCGTGGATTCATCACAAATCCGACGGTAGGCATTGGTGGCTGCGATAGTCGCATTCTCATCCGGCTCAACTAGAAGTGGGTTGTCTAGGACATGGTCCCTTTTTTCTTGTTTGAGAACAATTCTCAGATTACGATACCAGTTGGTGAAATTAGTTCCATTTAGCTTATCTTTCTCTAAGATGGTTCTCAAAGCAAAACCGGAAATCTGAGGAAGACTGCTAGGTGCCATTGATCTACAACAGAAAATATGCAAAACACTTAAGACATGTATCCATAAAGAGCAAGCATATTAAACACTTTAATATTTATGCTCCCACTAGAACCAACACCCCTCCGATGGTTACTTAGTGATTCAGGAACCTAAATAAGCAAGTCGACTAGTGAGCTTTAGCATCACCACTAGCCGTCAAGTGATCTAGGTAGACAACTCCTTGTCAATCGTATCTCATATGACTCCTGTTGGATGGGTGGCATCACATGCCCCGGCTCCCATCTGACCTTTCCCCGAGTCCCACAACCGTTGTGATAGACCCGTCTAGATTACCAAGTGCTTCCGCTGTAAGAGTCCGACTCGAACCCACCTAATCGGAAAGAATTGATAGCACCTCAATTTTATGAGCCCACTACCAAAAATGTCCGACTTGTGATGGTGTAGCACTGGCGGGGAAACCGACTAGACCTTCTTTGAGGGATTACTTTCTACCAACTATCTAATAGAGGTAAAACAGAGATATAACAATAACACAAAATAAAGCAATTATAATGTGAAATGGTATGGCTCTCTTCATGGCGATATCCATCTCCATAAAGCCTGTAATCCGACTCGTGTCAACTCTTGTCATGTGCCGTCTTACTCCATGTAGCCGACATGTACATCGACTTACATACCTTTCGGATTCTCCAAACAACTACACTAGCTAGTAATTTTAAATTACATAGAGAATCCGACACGCAGGTCATTATACAATAAAGTGATAGCACCTAGGCTCCAGCCGGCTGACAAAAACCGTGACACGCAGATCACGTATGGATTACACACATCACATGCACATAAGCCATACCATTCACAATATCATCCTGCAAAAACAAGTTATGCATAGATACGATATCTATCGGCGTTGTGAAACTCGTAACGACATCTAATGTGCTACGACAGGGCGAAGCCGACGGTCCCGCTAGCCGGATAGCGGGCGGGGATCGAAGGGGCAGTGCCCCACGCGAGGGCGGGCATCGCCCGACGATTTTTCCGAAAAACGTAGATCTCATCTGCATTCCGAACATGGATTTCGTCATGGGTTCATGCCTCTAGCAATCTGGAAAGTGATAGAAATCTCTAAGGTACTAGATGTGCTGATGCTACTAGGGAGAAACCAACAATCCTTTGTTCACAGAACAATCGTATTGTTTACTTTACACGCAATGTGTAATGCAATTATCTGTTGCTTGCAACTTAATACTGGAGGGGGTTCGGATGATAACCTGAAGGTGGATTATTAGTCATAGATGCAGTTGGATTACAGTCTATGTACAATGTTGTAATTCCAATCAAATCTCAAAGGAGTCAAGATGAGTAGTATATGCATATTGCTTTCTCGATGTTTGTCAATTGCCCCGCTGTAATTTGTTCACCCAACATGTCATCTATCTTAAGGAGAGCCACCACTAGTGAACTATGTGTTAGGACACGCAGAGATAAACAAAAAAATTTCCCTACGCGGTGATCCCAAGATCCAGCTCAGGTAGAAGGCCACGAGGATTACCACTAGACGCGCAGTTGCGGAATCGATGAAGCACGTCGCTTGATGCAGTGCAGTCCTCACGATCCGTTCCTGGTCCATGCCTCACGATCCGTTCCGGTTCCATGATCGTCGAAGTGCTGAATGTACAACACCTCCGCCAGTATCCACACGTACGAGGAGGAGCACCGGCGATGGACTGCTAGGTCCGGTACGGCGGCGACAGGACTGGACTGGAGCTAGGATTTCCAACACATGGAGTGACCTAACCCCTTGTACTCTAAGCACCTACACCCCAGCTTATATAGGGAGTGAAAGTGGGCTCCACTCACTTGTGGCCCATTCACAAAAGGCCCATATTAGTCACTGCGAGTCCAACTCACTGACTAAGTCCATGTCTCTATTTGGGTCCAACCCAAATAGATTTCCTGTTTGGGTCTAACCCAAACTTGCTCCCACTCTTAAGTGTGTGACCCGACAGGCTCATGGTAACCCGAAGAGGATTCCAAGTCTCACTCGTGATCGATCAGTTGGTAGCGGCTCCTAGCAGAACGTGTCGACTCCCAAGTACCAATAAGTCATGACGACATACCTTTCCAATGCGACTTTCGTCTAAGTCCCTTTTGCCTCACGATATACCTTATCGGACTATAGGTGAATGATCGTCATCCCTTAAATAGTCCGACTCTCTTTCTCGATCCAAGATAAGTGATTCATCTGACTAACTCTTAGTCGATTACCTCAGTTAACACTTAACCGAGACGCGCATGGCCATGCTTTTCGAATCATATCTTCCGAGAGGGCCTAGAGAATATCTCTCCAGATGGAGGGGAAAAATCCCGTCTTGGTTATTCACATCACACAGCTTGATTCTCAGTCGACCCGAACTCCGCCTTGATAACTGCCTAGTGACGGAACAACGTTTGACAGAACCTAAGTCGGTGATCCTCAACTCGGATTGTGCAATAACCTCAGGTCTAAGGATTACATTGATTGAGACATGCAAATGGTGACTTGTTCGTTGTATCTCAATATGGGTCAGTCCGACTCGCTAAACTCTTTCGCCGAATCCATGTAAGTCGGAATAGCATCTCCATGCCCATGACAAGTGGAACCGAGTCATCTGCCGACTTTCACATTAGTCTAAGTTGTGTGTCCAACACAACCTCAACGACCAAGGACAATTAGTATGAACAACATGAATATGCAGTTCCACAATCGAATCACATATTCAATGATACATATCAATAGTTCATACATGGACAATAACCTTATGAATACCTTGGGAATAACGTCATACATGATTGCCTCTAGGGCATATTCCCAACACTATGGACCCGGTCCTTTCTTTTACCATCAATCTACAACTGTTTACTACTTTTTGTTTACTTTCTGCAAGAAATTACTTTCTTCCACACAATATGTTTAATCCTTTGTTTTCAGCAAAACCGGTGAGATTGACAACCTCACTTTAAGTTGGGGACAGAGTTTTATGGTTGTGGTGTGCAAGTCTCCACGTTGCTACTGGCACCGGTAGTGCGTCCTGCCAAAGTTCAGCTAGCAACACCTTGGGGTGTTTCCTTGCTCCTACTGGTTCGGTTAAACCTTGGTTTCATAACTGAGGGAAAACTTGCTGCTGTGTTCATCATACCTTCCTCTTGGGGTTCCCCAACGAGCTCGAGATATCTTGGTCCATCAGTATGCTATTTGTTGGTACCCCTCGAACTCACCCATACGGCTCATGTACTTAGTAATAGACAATCCATATAATTTGGTCTTTTCTCCATACCGTTGAATAAAATCCAGATCAATGTTATGATCATGCCGCTCCTAGGCTCTCCACTCATTGGTATCGTACACTTTAATTGGTTCGATCGATTGATTTTTCTGTTGTTCGAGCTAGGAAACTTCTTTCCTGACTCTCTGCTCTTTTGCCTCAGCCGACTTGGTAATAGAGCGATTATAGTCTGATGTGAGCGTTATGGGTTGGTGAAGCTGAATCTTAAGCACGGCTGCTTTGGCGTTATCTTCTGCGTTGACCGGGAAGAATGGCTCTATTGGCTTGTTCTTGTTAGCCATGTCAATCTTCCACTTTTCATAATGGGCATATGTGGCCGCAGCAATTTCCTCATCTATCTTCTCACAAGGTAGCTTCTTCATATTCTTATGAGGTACTCTTGGGAGGGGCAATAGCTTACGTTTCGGTGATCAGAACATGCTCTTGCTTCTGCTGCTACCCCTCTTAGTATACTTCCACTTTTGTCTCTGAGGCTCAAGGGACGGAGATGACTAGCGTGGCGGCGGAAACGGCTGAGGCGGCGGTGGAGACGGCTGCGCTAAGTGGTGAGGCGGTGAAGGCGACGGTTGCGCTGGAGAATGGTGAGATGGCGGCGAAGGTGGATTGCTGCTCTGAGGAGTGGGTGGCCTTGGAGGCATATAATTTGGAAGCACGATGTGCTCCTTTGGCCATACAATAGTCCCCCTTTGGCTTCTTCTAGTTCAGTCAGCTCCATATCTTCCCCTGCAGGGTGGTCCAGCTTCAGCTCCTCAAAATCTTGCTTCACATCATCCACCGTGACGACAGCGTACCCTTTTGGAACCGGTCTGGAATGCCAAGTTAGGTTAGGCGCAATTGGTACGGCCATGCCAACCGCCGCCATCACCCTTAAGTTCATAACTTGCACCTTTAGCTCACAAGCTGTGCTCTTCGTGATATAATCCACTAGGTAGCGTTTAGGAGGAGCCGTCATCAGTGCATCATAATCAACATCCTGGAGCTGCGTGGAAGCGACACTGCTTTTCTTATTCGATAGGGTGCCGGTACCATCGAATGCAGCTTCTACAATGTGTCGCTGAGATTGGCCGCTAATACCTTACTGGCTAAGTCTGTCGAGGTATCCTGGTGCCGCTTTAATGCTTCTTCTACATTATGCAGCCGGTCTGCAGCAGCCACTTTCTCAGCTGCCTCCCTTTCCTTTCTCCTCTGATGGCTTTTATCGGGATATCTCTTCATTTCCGCGGGGAAGGCAACATTCCACGGCTTGGAGCCTAGTGTGCCTCATGCTCGTCCTTTGTGTTCATCATTTTTAAGGGCGCGGGTGAGCTCGTCGTTCTCTCTATCAGGAACGAATCGTCCCGCTGCAACATCATCTACTACATTTCTAATATCGTCGATGGGAAGTAGGGGATGATCTTTGTGTTTCTGATTATATATTGCCCTCCCTTTTTCGTCCAACGTGCCCCCATGGCCGTAAAACCAGTTTCTCGCTCATGGTGTCCATATTGTGGGCTCTGGTCTGATCCCGGCAGCAATGTAATTGACCTCAAGTGCATCCCACTTAGGCATGCAATCGGCGTAGCCAGCAGGCCCCATATTATGATGGTACACTTTCTTAGCAGCGTTCTCCGTATTTATTCTAGACCTTTCCAAAGCTTTCTTCGATGTCTTGTACTTCACAAAATCAGCCCACTGGTGTCTTAACTTAGCATAGCCGCCTTGATTAAAATCCGAAGTCTTCTCTACCTTGACAAAGTTATTGTACAGTTTCTTCTTCTAGTTCTTGAATGCATCGGCCATCTTGATGAGACCAAACTTCTTGACTCTTTGCACAAGCTCCATTTTTGCTCTCTCCTCCTCATCTGGATTCACATCTGGCCTCGGCGGGAGGAAATTAATTATGAGCTTGTCAAAAAGCTTATCTTTGGCCATGTCGCCGACATACGGGACTCCACCGCCGCTTGGTCGATTCCATTCTTGAACGGAGATCAAGATGTAGTCCCTCACAAGAACTCCGCATTGCTTGACAATTTTTTTGCGACATCGCCGGGAGCTTGTGGTTCGCCGTCTACACCGACCACTTCGATCCTATACTCACAGTGTCATCCAACTTTTTTGTTGGGCCTCGTTTTGTTCTTACGGAAGTCCTCGATCTGGAGGGCTAAAAGAAGAAAGAGTGTTAATATATGCATGTATATATATAGACAACATCATTTTAATTACAAAAATACATATATATACACCTCGCAGGATTTTGCGAGATTTAAGGTTCCGCCGGAGCCGTCGCCTTCTCCCTCATCGGCTTCTCCCATGTCCTAGGCTTCGGCTTCTACCTCACCGGAGCTGTCTCCTCGGTTAAGAGATTCATCTCCCTCACCAGAATCATTCAGAAACTTCCTAGTGACATCGATATCGATATCTTCATTTTCGCGGATCATTTGTTGGAGGAGGTATTCATCATCTTGAGCTGTGCCATGTGCTGGATCCATAGTATCTGCAAATTAAGAATTGCAAGTTATTATCGGACGGGGGCTGGAGGGGAGAAGATCTCGACGGCGCAATGGACGGGGGCTGCACAAGATAAGCGTTCTTGTATCACATTGGAAAAGTTGAGTCGCAATAGAAACAATTGGTGGTGCTACAGTATGAGTTGGTGGATTTATGACGAGTCCCATCAAACAATTAGTGGTTTCATAGTAACTTACTCATGTAAACAAGGATCAGAATATAATCTAACCTCTATCAGAGAAGTAACTAGATATTGCAAATTGAAATGACAATGTGAATTATCGAAATTGCATAGGAGGGAAACTGATATATCGGATTAGATGATGACGCTAACCTAATATAGCATAGTATATCATACTCCTAGCAAAAAACATAGTATATCCTATAATTAATATAGTCGTTTCTTCCTTTTTTGCCTTTTTTGTGCCGAATAAAATTCCTAACCATTATTTAAAGCAAAACTAATATGACTCAAACTATTATAGGAGTATCACATTGCTATAGTGAATGATTTGTTCTATGAGTCACATTGTCACCATCGTTGTGAATACTACATATTAAGTAGTGTATAAATATATGCTCAATTTAATATTTTAAATACAAATTACACTGAGTTTATTGAATGTTAACAAACATTTGAGCTAGGGTTGAAAATGGCCAAGGGCCGGCCGGGAGAGAGGTTAAAATAACCCATTGTACAACATGTATCATCATATCAAGATTACGTGACATGTACGAGATAAGACAGTCTTATCAACCATTGTGTGCGTGCCCTTAGATCATCTCTAACCGAAAGAGAAAATCCCTTAGAAGATAAAATTTCAGCCGCTACTACTGGTAGGCGGAAACACCCGCCGCTCCTTTCCCCTCCTTTCGCCCACTCGCCGACACTAGCTGTCGCCGGAATCGACCCCAGGAACTGCCGCATTGAGCCGGAGCCCACCGCCGATTTCAGGATGGGAATGGGTCGCGTTGACCTAGCGGGTCGCTGGCCCGACCCAAAAATCAGGGCCATTGGGCCAGCTGGGTCGCCCTTGTATGGAAATCGGGTCGATGGAGAGCTTACCGAGAGCGGTGGCGGCGGCGGAGCTCCTCCGGGATGGCACGCCAGACTAGGGCTTCAGGGGAGCTCCTCCGGTGCGGTGGCGGCGGAGCAATGATCGAAAGGCGGCGGAGCGATGGGCGCGACGACGGACCTGCAGAGGAGAAGAGACCTAGGGTGAGCGGCGGCGGTGGGAGAGGAGAAAGGGCGAGGCGGCGGCGGGAGAAATCATCGGAGACCGGGGACAGCGTCAGCGGGCAGCCTGCCGGCGTCATTCTCTGATTTCCATGCTTTTCCTTAGCCGTTTCACGAGTTTGGGGGGAAGTGGGGAGGAAGAAGGCTGACAGTAATATACATCAGGGTCTTTGGTCCCGGTTCAAGCCATCAACCGGGACCATTGATCCATCGGTCCCGGTTGATGGCATGAACCGAGACCAATGACCTGGGTGGGGGGCGTTGCTCCGCCGCCACGTGCCCAAGGTCATCGGTCCCGGTTGATGGCATGAACCGGGACCAATGACCTGGGTGGGGGGCGTTGCTGGGCCACCATGTGCCCAGGGTTATTTATTTATTTTTAATTCCAGAAATTAAATAAATGATTTAATCTCATTAATTCAATATCTTTTATTTTATACTTCAGAAAAATATATATTATATATCAAAATATTCAGAAAAATAAATTCTATAATCTAAACCTAATATCATATTTTATTTTCCAACTTAAATAAAATAATAGTTATAATTAGTAAATAACTTAATTGGGATAAATCTTAAATAAATATATTCTATTATTTAAAATTCATGAACATAAGTATAATATATCAAAATTCTTAGAAAAACAAAATATACATTTATAAACTTATTTTGTACATTTTTTGATACTTAACTAAGTATTTATTATTTATTTAGTATTTATAAAGTAATAAAACTTATAAAAATCATATCTTATTAATTAAAAATCATAAAAATACTTATAATATACTAGTCTAGAAAACTACTTAACTTTAAACCAAGTTTTGCAAGGAAAAATACCGAACTTGAAAAATTGCAAACATCATAAAAAATCCTTCACAAAATGACCTTTCATGTTCGAGGTTTCATGGCATTTAGGTCAAACCACAAATGTTATGGCTAAAATCAGGGCATAGTTTGTGATAATATGCCCATATTGTGTACACATGTGCACCTTGGGATGGCTTACGATGTTACAGGAGGAAGTTTTCCTTTTAGGCACACGAAATAGCCAATTTCCATTTTGAGGTGCCAAAATCGGGTGTTCTATGAAGCAACCACCAAATTAAAGTTTGGCAATGGTACCAACCCATTTTTCAAAAATACTAGACCACCTTAGATGGGCAATTTCCCAACCGGTGTATCTGGAACCTTTCCATCCATCCCTCATGAAAAAGACAAATTCCTGCTGAATCGGTAGGAGGGTACCAAGATTTGAACTACAAGTACATGATATAATGCTTGTGATTTTTTTAAAAATCATTTATAGGTTCAGAACATGCTATTTCATCAGAGATCCACCTCAAGTTTAGCGAGGCTCAGCCCCGGGCTAAGAAGCTTCATGCCCGTCGTTTTGAATATAGTTTGAAACGGGCATAACAAATTCAAAAATAATCCAAACAGTGTGAAACCTCCGCGTGGTGTCATATTATGTGTCATAGTTGCAAGGAAAAATATTGAACTTGAAATATTGCAAACATCATAAAAAATCCTTCACAAAATGACCTATCATGTTCGAGGTTTCATGGCATTTAGGTCAAACCACCAATGTTATGGCTAGAATCAGGGCATAGTTTGCGATAATGTGCCCATATTGTGCACACATGTGCATCTTGGGATGGCTTACGATGTTGCAGGAGGAAGTTTTCCTTTTCGATGCACGAAATAGCCAATTTCCAGTTTTGAGGTGCCGAAATCGGGGTGTCCTGTGAAGCAACCACCAAATTAAAGTTTGGCATTGGTACCAACCCATTTTAAAAAAAATACTAGACCACCTTAGATGGACAATTTCCCAACCGGTGTATCTGGAACCTTTCCGTCCATCCCTCATGAGAAAGACAAATTCCTGCTGAATCGGTAGGAGGGTGCCCAGATTTGAACTACAAGTACATGATATAATGCTTGTGAATTTTTTTAAAATCATTTATAGGTTCACAACATGCTATTTCATCAGATATCCACTTCAAGTTTAGCGAGGCTCAACCCCGGGCTAAGAAGCTTCATGACATCCGTTTTGAATATAGTCTGAAACGGGCATAAGAAATTCAAAAATAATCCAAACAATGTGAAACCTTCGCGTGGTGTCATATTATGTGTCATAGTTGCAAGGAAAAATATTGAACTTGAAAAAATTGCAAATATCATAAAAAATCCTTCACAAAATGACCTATCATGTTCAAGGTTTTATGGCATTTAGGTTAAACCACCAATGTTATGGCTAGAATCAGAGCATAGTTTGTGATAATATGCCCATATTGTGCACACATGTGCATCTTGGGATGGCTTACGATGTTGCAGGAGGAAGTTTTCCTTTTCGATGCACGGAATAGCCAATTTCCAGTTTTGAGGTGCCGAAATCGGGGTGTTCTATGAAGCAACCACCAAATTAAAGTTTGGCATTGGTACCAACCCATTTTTCAAAAATACTAGACCACCTTAGATGGAAAATTTCCCAACCGGTGTATCTGGAGTCTTTCCGTCCAACCCTTATGAAAAAGACAAATTTCTGCTGAATCGGTAGGAGGGTGCCCAGATTTGAACTACAAGTACATGATATAATGCTTGTGATTTTTTTTAAAAATAATTTATAGGTTCACAACATTCTATTTCATTAGAGATCCACTTCAAGTTTAGCGAGGCTCAGCCCCAGGCTAAGAAGCTTCATGCCCGCCGTTTTGAATATAGTTTGAAACGGGCATAAGAAATTCAAAAATAATCCAAACAATGTGAAACCTTCACGTGGTGTCATATTATGTGTCATATTTGCAAGGAAAAATATTGAACTTGAAAATTCCAAACATCATAAAAAATCCTTCACAAAGTGACCTATCATGTTCGAGGTTTCATGGCATTTAGGTCAAACCACCAATGTTATGTCTAGAATCAGGGCATAGTTTGTGATAATGTGCCCATATTATGCACACATGTGCATCTTGGGATGGCTTATGATGTTACAGGAGGAAGTTTTCCTTTTCAACACACGAAATAGCCAATTTCCATTTTTGAAGTGCCGAAATCGGGGTGTTCTATGAAGCCACCACCAAATTAAAGTTTGGCATTGGTACCAACCCATTTTAAAAAAAAATACTAGACCACCTTAGATGGACAATTTCTCAACCGGTGTATCTGCAACCTTTCTGTACATCCCTCATGAGAAAGACAAATTCCTGCTGAATCGGTAGGAGGGTGCCTAGATTTGAACTACAAGTACATGATATAATGCTTGTGAATTTTTTTTAAAATCATTTATAGGTTCACAACATGCTATTTCATCAGAGATCCACTTCAATTTTAGCAAGGCTCAACCCCGGGCTAAGAAGCTTCATGCCATGTGTTTTGAATATAGTTTGAAACGGGCATAAGAAATTCAAAAATAATCCAAACAATGTGAAACCCTTGCGTGGTGTCATATTATGTGTCATAGTTGCAAGGAAAAATATTGAACTTGAAATATTGCAAACATCATAAAAAATCCTTCACAAAATGACCTATCATGTTCGAGGTTTCATGGCATTTAGGTCAAACCACCAATGTTATGGCTAGAATCAGGGCATAGTTTGCGATAATGTGCCCATATTGTGCACACATGTGCATCTTGGGATGGCTTACGATGTTGCAGGAGGAAGTTTTCCTTTTCGACGCACGAAATAGCCAATTTCCATTTTTGAGGTACCAAAATCGGGGTGTTCTGTGAAGCAACCACCAAATTAAAGTTTGGCATTGGTACCAACCCATTTTAAAAAAAATACTAGACCACCTTAGATGGAAAATTTCCCAACCGGTGTATCTGGAACCTTTCCGTCCATCCCTCATGAAAAAGACAAATTCCTGCCGAATCGGTAGGAGGGTGCCCGGATTTGAACTACAAGTACATCATATAATGCTTGTGAATTTTTTTAAAAATCATTTATAGGTTCACAACATGCTATTTCATCAGATATCCACTTCAATTTTAATGATCCAAACAATGTGAAACCTTCGCGTGGTGTGATACATTGCAAATGTATCTATAATTTTTCATGTTCCATGCTTGGTTTTTTATACTTTCTTGTGTTTTGCTCCAACTTTGGAGTAATTTTCATATGATTTCTTGGACTAACCTATTAACAAGAGCCACAGTGCCAGCTGCCTGTTTTCTGTTGTTTTTGGTTCCAGGAAAGTCAGAAAACGAATATTCTCGGAATTGGACAGGACAAAAGCCAAAGTCACTATTTTACCGGAAGACATCTGGAGCTAGAATACGAGACGGAGTGGGGCTGGGGCCTAGCCACACCACCTGGCCACGCGGCCAGGCTTGGCCCGCGCCAGGGGGTGGTCTGGCCGACCCCAGCACCCCCTCGGCCTCCCCTTCCGACTATAAGATGCCTCCGATACCAAAACCCTAAGTAACCGATCAAAAATCCATGAAAGAGTCTGTAGCCGCCGTCATCTCCATCCCTAGATCAGGAGGGATCTGAAGCTCTTCCCGGCACCTTGCCGGAGAGGGGAATTCACCATGGAGGCCTTCTTCATCATCATGCAAGCCTCCGGTGTGATGCATGAGTAGTTCATCTCTGGACTGCGGGTCCATGTAGTAGCTAGATGGCTGGTTCTCCTCCTTTGTGCTTTCATGTTTAGAGCTTGTGAGCTCCGTTCATGATCAAGATCATCTATTTGTAATTGTGCATGTTGTGTTTGCGGGGATCCGATGGATATTGAGATGCTATTTCAGATTGATTATTGATTCTATCATGTCTTTGTTATTTGTGATATTGCATGCTTTCCGTTGTTAGTAGCTATGTTGGCCAAGTAGATGCTAGCAACTCCAAGAGTTAGTATTTATGCTCGATAGTGGGTTCATGCCTCTAGTAATCTAGGGAAGTGACAGAAATCTCTAAGGTACTAGATGTGTTGTTGCTACTAGGGAGAAAACAACAATCCTTTGTTCATAGAACAATCGTATTGTTTACTTTACACGCAATTCGTAAAGCAATAATCTGTTGCTTGCAACTTAATACTGGAGGGGGTTCGGATGATAACCTGAAGGTGGATTATTAGTCATAGATGCAGTTGGATGGCGGTCTATGTATAATGTTGTAATGCCCAATCAAGTCTCAAAGGGGTCAAGATGATTAGTATATGCTTGTATGCTTTCTCGATGTTTGTCAATTGCCCCGCTGTAATTTGTTCACCCAGAATGTTATCTATCTTAAGGAGAGCCACCTCTAGTGAACTATGGACCCCTGTCCTTTCTTTTACATACAATCTACAAACTATTTACTGCTTTGTGTTTACTTTCTGCAAACTATTACTTCCTTCCATTCGATACGTTTGATCCTTTGTTTTCAGCAAAACCGGTGAGATTGACAACCTCATCGCAAGTTGGGGGCAAAGTTCTATGGTTGTGTTGTGCAGGTCTCCACGTTGCAGCTGGCACCGATAGTGCGTCCTACCAATGTTCAGCTAGCTACACCTTTGGGGTGTTTCCTTGCTCCTACTAGATTGATAACCTTGGTTTCATACTGAGGGAAAACTTGTTGTTGTGCTCATCATACCTTCCTCTTCGGGTTCCCCAACGAGCACGCTATATTTTGGGCCATCAACATGGTGTCATATAAAGTTTTCATACATCACATAAAGTTTTCATACATTACATAGATTTACATAGGGTTTAGGGTTTAGGGTATGAATCCTTCGTTGCGTATGTCGATCCCTTGCCTATGATCGCTTCTTAGGCCGTAACCATGGAGCATCTTCTTTGCTTAACGGGATGCTTGGGTCAGTTTTCACGGTGAAGGGCGGAATTTCATCAAACTTATCATAATCTGCTGACATGTCTGTCTTGTCCTCGACTCCCACGATGTTTCTTTTCCATGAAAGAACTATGTGATGTCGGGGCTCATCGTCTGATGTATTTGTTTCCTTATTTTTTCTTTTTTGTGGTCTAGAGGACATGTCCTTCACATAAAAAACCTGAGCCACATCATTGGCTAGGACGAATGGTTCGTCTCTGTAACCAAGATTCTTGAGATCCACTGTTGTCATTCCGTACAGCTGGTCTACCTTTACCCCTTCTCCATTCATGTTGACCCAACTGCACCAAAACAAAGGGACCTTAAAAGTAGGTCCATAGTCAAGTTCCCATATCTCCTCTATGTAACCATAGTATGTGTCCTTTTTCCCATTCTCGCATGTTGCATCAAAGTGGACACCACTGTTTTGGTTGGTGCTCTTTTTGTCTTGGGCAATCGTGTAAAATATATTTCCATTTATCTCGTACCCTTGGAAAGTCAATACAGTCGCAGATGGTGTCACGAACAACAAGTAGAGTTGCTCTCCAATAGTGGTGTCATTCATGAGATGTAATTGCAACCAAGTGCCGAAAGTCTCCGTGTAATTTTCTTTAATCCAGTAGTCATCCTTTCCAGGGAACTTGGAGCGTACAACATTCATGTGTTCCTCGATATACGGAGCCACGAAGGTAGAACTTTCTAGAACTGTGTAGTGTGCTTGATTCAAAGAATGCCCGTCCCTAAATATCATTGCTTTCTTTCCTAGTGTGCCTTTTCCACTCAGTCTCCCCTCATACCGTGATTCCGGAACACCAATCGGCTTAAGGTCAGGAAGAAAGTCTACACATAACCCAATGACCTCCTCTGTTCCATAGCCCTTGGAGATGCTTCCTTCTGGCCTAGCATGGTTACGAACGTATTTCTTTAAGACTCCCGTGAACCTCTCGAAGGGGAACATATTGTGCAGAAATACAGGACCGAGAATGGAAATCTCTTCGACTAGGTGAACTAAGAGATGCGTCATAATATTGAAGAAGGATGGGGAGAACACCAACTCAAAACTAACAAGACATTGGACCGCATCCTTCTGTAGCCTTTCCAGACTTTCTCGATCGATTACCTTCTGAGATATTGCATTGAGGAATGCACATAGCTTCACAATGGGTACTCGAACATTTTCCGGTAGAAGCCCCCTCAATGCAACTGGAAGCAACTGCGTCATAATCAAGTGGCAATCATGAGACTTCAGGTTCTGGATTTTTTTCTCTGCCATATTTATTATTCCCTTTATATTTGAAAAGAAGACAGCCGGGACCTTGATACTGGTCAGGCATTCAAAAAAGTTTTCCTTCTCTGCTTTGGTAAGAGCGTAGCTACTTAAGTATTGACGGCCTTTATCATTATGCTTTTTTGTATGGGTCTTTGATACGTTGCTGGTCCTCCCGTGCTTCTGGTGTATCTTTTGTCTTCCCATACACGCCCAGGAAGCCTAGCAGGTTCACGCAAATATTCTTCGTCACGTGCATCACGTCGATTGAAGAGCGGACCTCTAGGTCTTTCCAATACTCAAGCTCCCAAAATATAGATTTCTTCTTCCACATGGCTGTGTGTCCGGTAATGGGGTCTTTCGGAACAGATTGACCGCCAGGACCCTTTCCAAAGATTACTTGTAGGTCCTTCACCATACCAAATACATCAGCACCTTTAGGGAGCTTAGGCTTCTTCCGGTAATCTACCTCACCGTTGAAATGCTTGCCTTTCTTACTTGATGATTTGTCGGAAGAAATTTACGACACCCCAAGTACGCAACCTTCTTACATTTATCCAAATATGTACCTTTAGTCTTATCTAAACAGTGCGTGCATGCATTGTATCACTTGTTTGACTGTCCTGAAATGTTACTAAGAGCAGGTCAATCATAGATGGTTACGAAGAACAACGCTCGTAGGTCAAATGGCTCATGTTTGTGCTCATCCCACACCTTTACACCTGGTTCTTCCCACAACTGCAAAAGTTCATCGATTAATGGCCTTAGGTACACATCAATGTCATTGCCGGGTTGCTTCGGTCCTTGGATGAGCACTGGCATCATAATGAACTTCCGCTTCATGCACAACCAAGGAGGAAGGTTGTAGATACATAGAGTCACTGGCCAAGTGCTGTGACTGCAGCTCTGCTCCCCAAAAGGATTCATGTCGTCTGTACTTAGACCAAACCATAAGTTCCTCGCGTCACCTTCAAAGTTCGAGTACTTTCTCTCGATGTTTCTCCACTACAACCCATCGGCGGGGTGTCTCAGTTTCCCGTATTTCTTACACTCTTCTTTGTGCCATCGCAACAACCTGACATGCTCTTTGTTTTTGAACAGACGTTTCAATCGTGGTATTATAGGAGCATACCACATAACCTTAGTAGGAACCCTCTTCCTGGGGGCTCGTCATCGCCCTCAACATCACCAAGGTCATCTTATCTGATCTTGTACTGACATGCAGTGCATGCCAGGCATTTATCCATATTCTCGTACTTCTCACCGCGGTAGAGGATGTAGTCATTAATGCATGCATGTATCTTCTCCACATCTAATCCTAGAGGGAAGATAGTCTTCTTTGCTTCGTATGTTGTCTTGGGCAGCTCGTTATCCTTTGGAAGCTTCGACTTCATTATTTTCAGTAACTTCTCAAATCGCTTGTCAGATAAACCAGTCTCTGCCTTCTATTTCAGCAGTTCAAGTGTGGTACCGAGCTTTGTGCTGCCATCTTCGCAATTTCGGTACAACAACTTTTTGTGATCCTTTTGCATGGCCTCAAACTTAAGCTTCTCCCTTTCTGTATCGCATTGTTGCTTTGCATCAGAAATGACCCGACCAAGACCATCAGCAGGCTCATCCGATTCCCGTTGTTCTTCTTCATTGTGGCCTCCCTCTTCTTCATTGTCTTTCACTGCAGTATCATCGTATTCTTCAGGGGACATAGGATAGCTGTCATCATCCTCCTCTTCTTCATTTTCTTCCATCCTAACCCCTCTTTCTCCGTGCATGGCCCAACAATAATATCCGGGCATGAAACCTCTCCGAAGCAGATGGCTTTGAAGGATTCTCGGGGCAGAGTGCTCCGCCATGTTCTGACAGTCGACGCAGGGACAATGCATAAAATTATCCACTTTATTTGCCTTAGCCACATCGATAAATTTATGCAGGCCTGCAATAAAATCGGAATCGCGTCGGTCGCCGTACATCCATCGCATCCGCGCATCGATGTGCATCATAATAATTAACCATTATAATGACATCGTGAATAGTGAAATGACCACCCTACATGGATACATGCAATATTTTTATATCAGTTACAGATAAAGAAGATAAAGTTGCTAACCTCGGCCGAGGATACCATGTTGTGTGAACTTAAGTGTGGCTCGGACATTTTTTCGAACACCTTGTGTGCAGTGTGAAGAAAAAAAACCTAGCATCCACCTCCCACACAAAATTCCAGAAAAAATAAGTGGTTGGGTTGGGCTTATTTATAGCCAGGGGAGGGTTTTTGGTCCCAGTTTGTGACATGAACCGGGACCAATACTCCGTAGAGCGCCACGTGCGTCACGGGGGAGGGTTTTTGGTCCCGGTTCGTGGCATGAACCGGAACCAATGCTCCACAGAGCGCCACGTGTGCGTCGCGGGGGGCATTGGTCCAGGTTCCTGCCATGAACCGGGACTGTTGCTTAGACATGAACCGTCACGTCACTTCGTCGTCCTCGTGTACAAATAGGAGGCGCCACAGAGCGTTCATCCCCATCCATCCCCTCCCTCTCCAATCTCCACCGCGCCGCCATGGAGGTGCCCGCGCTGAACTTCTATGAGGCGGTGATGTTCGCGCACTTCGACATCATCGCGCCGCCGGGCACGACGGTGCCCCACGGATGGAGCATCAGCTGTGCGGGGGTGCCGGTGGCTCCGCTCCCTGGCCGAGCCGAGATGGAGAGCGATATCACGGCGCGTCGCCGCCAGATACCCGCGTGGAAGAGGGCGCTGCCCCGGTACGCGGCGGCCAGCCCGTACTGGCCAGCGTTGTTCAAGAAGGAGCGGAAGACCAATTGGCAACCGCATCGTTTACGGGCACGTGGTGCACCGGGATCTCCGCAACCGAGAAGGGCGAGAGAGGTTCTGGTCCGTCCCTGGACGGACCAAGTACATCGTCATCGCCGCCGCTCGCCGCGAAGAGGTGCTTCGTCTCGCGAACAATGCGGAAATCGTGGAGGTTCCGTCCGACAACGACGAGAAAGCCGGCGGCTCGGAGGACAGCGGCAGCGGAAGTAAAATTGTTGACTAGTGGTTGAATTAATGTAGGATGTGAAATCACACCTTTGTTTAGGAAGAATTCGTGTTTGAATTAATAAAATGCCCCGGATTTAGATCAATTTCTGCCTCGATTTAGATCTCTACCCCGGATTAATTTCTGTCATAGCGAGGGTTGGGAACGTGACCAATGCTCGCGCAGAGCGCCACGTGTACGTCGCGGGGGCATTGGTTCCGATTCATGCCACAAACCGAGACCGTAGCTTAGAGATGAACCAGGACCAATGCCCAGACGGCATGAACCGGGACCGGTGCCTGGCATTGGTCCCGATTGCATAACCGAACCGGGACCAATGACATTTGGGTGCTGGACCAAAAACCCTTTTACAAAGCATGTACTCCATGGATTCTGATCTGTCATCCCTATCCGAGGGCTACTCCCTCATTTGGGCAATCACAGGTCCATCCCAAATCAGTTGACTCTCTTGGTCTCCCGACGCCTGGACTCCCTACCTCAAACTCGAAGGCTGATCAAGGTTTGCGAAATCTTCTTCTGATAAGTTTTCTTGACGCATCTACAGTTCAGTTCATGTTGTAATTTAATGCATTCATGTTACTTGTTTCCATGTAAATAGGAATAAACATGTCTTTTAGAAAAAAAATATTACTTGATACTTCATAGCTTAACAAGAGAACAAGACAAGCAGCTGCTCAACGTGATGCTTTTAGTAGAAAATGAGGCTAGTTTATTGCTTCAGTGGTATACCTTTTAGTAGAATTAGTAGAATTAATGTTTGATATTTTCTACATATTGTATAAAATAACACAAATCAAAGTTTTATAATAAAGTGAAAGTATTTTTAGTTATTATAGTTATATAATTTTTTCAAAGTTTAGGGTTCGTTTTGTGTATGGCATGGGGGTCCTGAATTTCTCCTGCACCTCATGCATCACTCTGGCTTGCATTATTCAAATTACACGTAGACAAACCGCATGCAGTTTCCTGGAATCGACAAATCCCGTGCATTTCCGAGATTAAAACTTGGGGAAAGAGAGTGTCGAGTTGGATCCTGTCCACTGCTGAGGACGTTAGTTCTTTTTTTAATTTCTTTTTGAAATTTAAAGATTTCGGGGTAGAAAATCTGAAAAGAATACAGGGATGTAGGTAAAAAGAGTATTACGCCCATGCAGAATTTATATGAAAAACAATAGTTTGTAATGTGGCCTTGTCAGAAAATAAAAATGCCGGACGTAGACACGGACCCGTGCGATTTTTATTGGATACCGTGTTCCTAAAATGTGTCATATTTATGTTATTTGTCTATTTTTGCGCTTCCCAGAATATACTTTATTTTCCCCTAAAATTGTTTGCAGCCCATGTTTTTCGTAAGGCCCATGCTACGCGTCCCCCTCGGGGGATATTTCCCCTGATCCCCCGCATCCCCGTGCTGACATGTGTCCTCCAAAAAGTTCCCATATCCCGCTTTTGCTACCAACATAGCCGTTTTTGCTTAAAAAAGTCCCGTTTTTGCTGCATGTAGCAGAAAACGTTTTATTCTAGAAAAAGATCAGCCAGACTGGACCTCGCCGGAGGCCTCGTCGGCGATCTTGTAGCAAAAAAATATCTTAATATAGCAAAATCGACTTCGCCGGAGACATCGCCGGAGAAATCGTCGGAGACCTCGTAGCAAAAAATTTACACTAATGTGGCAAAACCACAGAACGGTTGTAGCAAAATGTTTTTTCTAATGTAGCAAAACCAATTTCGCAGGAGACATTACCGTAGACTCTCGCCGGAGACCTCGTAGCAAAAACAATAGAAACCGGCTGTAGCAAAACAATTGTGTGAAAGTAGCAAAAAGTAATATGCTAAAGTAGCAAAATGCTAGTAGCAACAACGGACACAAAAATAGCAACACGGGCTAACTAAAGTAGCAAACACTCTAAATTGTGCTAGCAATGCCGGACACCGTATATAGCAGAGGATTACGGTGGGTTAAACATAAGAAAAGTCGGATACCTCATGTAGCAGAGCGTCGCCGCCTGCACGGGATCCTCGACTCCAGCGAAGTCTTCCTGACGGGATCCTCGACTCCGGCGATTCATGCTGAAACTCGCACGAGTAGTCAACCTTGGAAGCGGAGGGGGATGGCATGTCGTGGCCCTCGACTTCGACGAGGTACACGGAGATGTCGACTCCGGTGAGGTGTGCGACGCGAGGGTGACGATGGCGTGCAGCAGATGCGCACGGCGGTGCGAGCAGCAGGGCGCGGCGGCGCCACGGCGCGAGGAAGTAGGGCGCGGGGGCGCAGGCAGCAGGCGAGGCGGCACGGCGACGCAAGCCGCAGATGCGGTGGCAATGTGCGGCGCGAGGCAGCAGGGAGCGGGGGCGCACACAGCAGGCGCGGTGGCGAGGTGCGGCGCGGCGGCGCGAGGCAGCAGGGCGCGGTGGCGAGGTGCGGCGCGAGGCAGCAGGGCGCGGTGGCAAGGTGCGGCGCGGCGGCGCGAGGCAGCAGGGCGCGGTGGCAAGGTGCGGCGCGGCGGCGCGAGGCAGCAGGTCGCGGGTACGCAGGCAGCATGAGCGGCGACACGAGTTGCAGCATGACAGCGGGGCGCGTAGGAGGTGCAGGCGGGCGCGAGGTGTAGCGCGGCGGCGGGAGTTTGAAGAACTGCTGAGATAAATTAGAACGAAAGAGATAAGGTGGGAAACGACTGGGTGCGGGAGGCTCGACCCGGGGGACGCGACGCGTGCGATCCCCCGAGGGAGTAGTATCATTTACCTTTTCGTTATGCTGGTTACCTGACCGGCCGCGGAGGCGATGACGAGATCCGGCACCAGGCGTCATCCTCGACAGCAACACGCGGGGCGGTTCTGCTGTCTCATCCTCGAGGTGATGTAGTACTGGGATCCTCCTTCTTCTCCATGCGGTCATGGTAATCAACATGTGGTGGAAGAGGGTGTGGCCGCATGGGGTGTCCATCGTCTTGTATCTCGGTGGCCCGCCCACAGGTGTGCGGCTTGGCGCTGCACGGAAGATGCGTCCGGTTGAGTATCAAAGCGCAGGCACCAACGTCGACGCTATCCCTGACCCACGCCTGGTTGAGGCCGAGCATCTTCTTCCTCTAGCGGAGGATCTTTGACCTTGGCGTGGGAGTGGTTGTCGACGCCACCACATGTGGCTCCATTTGAGTGGTGGCGCTTGTGCCTGCACGACCGCATGGATATGAGGTTCTCTATGTAGTTATTGACCACCGACCAAACGTGGACTCACAAGGGAAAAAATCTAATACAGCATTAAAATATGCCAGTCTACGCCGGTATCGGGTGTGCCATGGTGTATATTTGGTCGCCACAACAAAATGCTGCCGTAGTAGCTCATCCACTGGCTAACTAACTTTTCGAGGTATTTTTTGCTTGTGCTGCCCCAAGAAAGTGTCGGGGACGAGGGGTATTTTTTGTAGTGGGTGCTGACGTTGAGAACGACTTCTGGAGAGGGGGTGGATAGGACACACCAAAGCATGGTCGGCGCAGGCGCTAGGGAGATAGGATTCAAGTGTTAGTGACAGGGCGGCGGTGGCACCTCGCCCTAGCATCGCAGGTGGAAGAGAAGCAGCATAATGACCAGCGAATAGTGATATTGTCTATCTCGTGTGTGATGTAGCCCAACACATGGAACTCACCATTGGACCACATAATGTTACACCAACCACCAATACTAAGGTGAATTCCTTCCATACCTTTTCTTTCTATGATCATCACGTGAATGGGATCCTACTTGAGTCAAGTGCATATTCTATGACTAGGCCCGTGATCATGTTACCAAGAGAAAGAGACAAGGATGCCCCAAAAGCCAAGATGACCAAGCAAGAAGCCTGGAAGAGGAGACGCCAGAGGGAGTCGTATGGTGAAGGTGTTAGCTGCCTCACGCTGCAAAATTGGATCCAACGCGCGCTGCAAATACCATATACAACGCCAAATTTTGCAGCGCTCGCTGGAGATGCTCTAAGTGCACCGACCACAACATAGTGTACAACTCTCGAAGTCTTTGACATTCCTGACTTTGAAAATGACGTTGGCCAAAACACAACAAGTTACTAACATAAATTTACCACATAAGAGTTATATGCTATCAATAACTCAAGTTGCAAACAAATGCCTACAAATCTATGTGATAGTTGTAGACAGAAAGGCTAGATTGGTATATAGTTTTGGAACTACAGATCATCTGTCTTCGAGCTTAGGTATCCCCTTCATGAAAGAAAAGAGAGGAAGATCTGGCCCTTAGTCCCCTTTTGACGCCCAAATAAATAGAAAACTATGGAAACATGCAAAAACTTCAAGCCTTTCTCTCTATGTAAATACTATTATATGTAGACTAACAATAATTTCAAGGAGCTACCAAACTGCTTATTCGCTTAAGAAAAAGAGAAACTAGCCAAAACTTTATCATAGATTGAGCTCAAGTTTTCCACAATGTCATCAAGTCACATAAGTAGTTATGCAGGATGTTAGTCTTACACCGGAGCATCGGTTACATATAGACATATAGGCATGGTATTCGTTCCACGGAAGGATGCTATCTCCAGCACACTCAACATAGTGGCAGTGAATTTGAGTATAGCCACTTGTTCACACTTGATATACTGTAGAGATAACTTTTTTGTTGAAGCTAAACTAGACAGTTTTACCTGAGAAACCTCTATTCGAATGTTTGTTAGACTAGCACTAGAGAACTCTTTATCATGATGTCTGAGGATACCAATAGATTCAAACACATATAAGTGTCAAAAACTTGATCTATACATGATTGCGTTTTTCTCATATTTTATAAAATATTAAATTATATAATCAAGTTCAGAAAACATTCCAAAAAAAGAAATTTTAAAAAAATACTATAAGTTCCATGACAAAATAGAGTTCTACATTAGGGTCGTTGTATTGGCAATGATTGGCATTTAAAATTTATAACCTTTAACTTTAGATATAATTAATCTCACAAACATTTTTTTACTATTTAAAATAAAATAAAATATATTGATAAATATTGCATACTAGAATTTGTATTGAAATAATATTGTTTATGATTTAATGAGAACATAAGCTATTAATTATAAATATTTAGTATAAAATGTGATGGCTATTTGCTATACATAGCTAAGTTTTTCTTCTTATTTTATTTAGGATTAGTTCAACTTGTCGTGTGGATGATTGATGCAAAGTAGTCATTTATAAGGTAAGGAGGATTTTAGCAGCCGTTGTTAATAAAATTTAAGGACAAATGTGTCACATATGACCTAAATGTGGTCAACGGATTTTTTTTCTTTACGAAAGTTGGCTAGAAATTGTGTAAGATCGTTTAATATGACGAGATTTTCATGGACAATTTTGATAATGATAAATGAGTTCAAGCTTCTAAAAGGACCCCTGGAAGATGTTAAAAGGAAAATGAAGAATTTGAACATGTAGCTAACAAAGAAGAGATATGCATGCCATGCATTTATTATTGGATAGTTAAGCATATGTTTTATGCTCTATAGTGATATGCTATTGTGTTATTCATGATCAATCTACAACATAGTCGGGCCTCCACTACATTTTTTCCAGTTAACATAGGCTAGATTAATAGAGACTAGATTTTCATGAGGAAGTCTATGCAGATTTACACAAAATATAGTCCCATAATTGATGGTTATGCCTACTTAAGTTGACAATTTTAATAGGAAATGTCAGTATTTCAAAAATTATATAGCACAAGCTCCATAGTGATATTTTACTTCTTGCATATGTTAGTTCTATCTGTCCCTGATAGCTGGCTTTTTAGCTGCTATAGTTCCTTTTCTTGCCTCCTTAGGGTTGGAGTGAATTATGTATGACGTGTCAGAAAAATGTAGCATAGAAATGACATCTCAAAAAAATACAGCATTTTTGTGATATAGTAATATAGGAAAAGCACGTGACATATGTGTGTCATCACGTGGCATCTGGCTCGGTGGGTCCTATCTAACTATGTAAATCCTTGAGTAATGTTTTGCTGTTACTTTTTCATACATGTGAAACTCAACAAGACAAGATGACATATGCGAGTTGAGACCAACTTTGCTCGATTTTGATGTTGAGGGTGTGGCAGCACTCAGAAGGTAATAGATGAAAACAAAGACATCTCAAATGGACAAAATTTTGATAATTTACTAAACACTAGAGTATTGTAGGAAACAATTTCCTACCGCATGATGCTAAGGCTGTTCTGCAGATCAAGCTCCCGCACCGTGCCGCTAATGATTTTGTGGCGTGGCATCCTGAAAACAATGGGATTTTTAGTGTACGTAGTGCATACAAACTGGGCATGCGCCAAAAACTATTAGAGCCGAGTAACAGCCAGAGTAGTAGTGCACCGGATGGAGACAGGTCGATTTGGAATCTGGTATAGAAGTGCCCGGTGCCACCGAAGCTAAAGGTTTTTGCATGGCGCTTGGCGACGAACTCGCTGGCCATTAAGGGGAGCCTGCATAGAAGGATACAAAATGTGGACCCTCAATGCTCTATTTGTGGACGGGAGGTCGAAGATGAGCATCATGCTATCGTCTGGTGCACCTTGGCATCAGCGATGCGAGATGGCATGAGGCAATGCTGGGTGCTTCCCCCGAAGCTGACTTCAGAGCATGTGATTTGGAGTGGTTCTTCCATCTTTTGGCTGGAGTTAATGTGGCGACAAGGGTAAGGATCATCTTCCTGTTGTGGCGCTCGTGGCATCATCGTAACAATGTGGTTCATGGAGATGGTAAAGCATCGATTAGTGCTTCCGTTACCTTCTTACAAAATTATGTGGCGTCCTTGGAGGGCATTGGTCAGGAGATTGACATTAAGGGTAAAACCTCATTGGTGAATACATGGTAGGTTGGGAATCAAGGGGATGTGCATCCATCACGATGGAAGAAACCACCGGAGGGCTGGGTTAAAATTAATGTTGACGCCGGTTGGGACGCACATTCTGGGCGTGCTAGCATCTGGGTAAGCCACTTTGGTCTGCATGGAAAAACATTGCTACTTGTTCCAGTGCAGAGGAGGCGGAGCTTTTTGCCTGTTTTGAAGGACTCCAACTGATGGAAATCAGGCAGCGGGGACCTGCGATCCTAGAATATGACTGTGCCAATGTGATTTCGGCGCTACAAGCAAGAGAAGGGAGTCATTCTTCCCTCTGGAGTATTTTGGCTGCAGCGAAGGCAATCATCCGTGGACTGCCGGAGTTAGAACTGTCAAAAGTGAACCGGTGGAGTAATAAGGCTGCTCATAGTTTAGCTCAATTAGGAAAGAGTGAGTGTGGGGTTTTAGACAAGGCTGGACCGTCATGTGTGGCGGGACTACTTGTCGAAGATTGTACGAACTCTGTTTATCTGGATCAATAAAGTTCACCGGTTGCCCTAAAAAATATATTCTAGTGTATGTGTTGTATCCATATTTTGTAAGCTTATTAAGTCCTTCCATCTTTCTCAAGAGTTGAGGGTGTGGCAGCACTCAGAAGGTCTGTTGAAGGCTTTCTCGTTTAAAATCGAGGAGCTTCTTGATCTATAAGATGAGGACGGCCCTCGAGGGACTGTTTCCCTGGGCTGTGCGCAGCAGGTCTAGCTAGCAGGAGAACGAGCTAGACAGAGCATGTTAAGGAATGAATGGTAGCTGACCGAGTTCACGAAGAGGAGAGGTTCTTGTGACCTGAGCTCCTTGGTCAGTACAAAGAGGATCAATACACGGGTTAAGGCACGTTGCATAAGAAATTCACTTGGAAGTGCGAAATGAAATGGCATGACTAAATATTCATCTGATATGTGGTCGTAGAAATATGAACGATGAATGCGTTTTATCTATATTATGTTTTCAGTCTGAAAGTTGGCACTAGTGGTTCAAATTGGAAGCTCCCCAAATTTGTATACTCCAGCTTCTACAGAGTTAGCAAATGCATCCCATGGAGGGCAGCAGGACTGCTTCTGCCATATGACTTGACTTAGCAAGCATTTGAGTAAGCAAATTGGCATTTAACACCTAATTCACGCGCCTGTTAGATCGTACTAGTAGGTTACTTAAACAAAATAGCCATGAGAAGAATTAAACCATATCAGTAACTGACTTACAAAACAGACAACCAAAAACCTATAGAATAGCTGCGGATAAAAACTTCTATAATTTACTAAACACTAGGGTCTTGTAGAAAATAGATATTCAAGTATATGTGTTGTGTCCGTATTTTGCTGCTTATATCCTTCCATCCTTCTCAAGAGTTGAGGGAGTGGCAGCAGTCAGCAGGTATATATATTGAGGGCTTCTCGTTTAATCCAGGAGCTTATTGATCTACAAGATGAGGTCCTGGAAGGGGTGTTTCCTTGGGCTGTAAGCACATCAGATCTAGCTAGCAGGAAAACGAGCTAGATAGAGCAGGTTAAGCCGTTAAGGAATGAATAATGGTAGCTGACCCAGTTCACAAAGAGAAGAGATTTTTGCAACCTGAGCACCTTGATCGGTAAACTAAGAGGATCAATACCTGGGTTAAGGCACGTTGCATAAGATATTCACTTGGAACTGCTAATTGACATGGCAGGACTACATATATGTCATTTGAGAAATATGAACGAGTATATATAGTAGTAGTATTATTTTTCACTCTGAAAGTTTGCACTAGTGGTTCAAGTTGGAAGCTCACCAATTTTTTATACTCCATGTTTTTCCCACAAGCAAATGCAACCCAGGGTGGGCAGCAGGATTGTTTCTGACATATGACTTGCATTAGCAAGCATTTGAGTAAGCACGTTGGCGATTTAACACCTGATCCACTAGCTCATTTGCAACAGCTTTGCATCTTCAGTCCCGGCTATTAGTGAAGTTAGGATTGTATTTATCATTCAGCTCTCGCTGAAGCTGTAAGTTCCAACAAGAAACTGCAGAAATCAGTGCTTGTTAAATCGTAGTATGAGTTACTTAAACAAAATAGCCACGAGAAGAATTAAATCAGTAACTGACTAGCAAAAACAGACAACCTGCAATCTATAAAATAGCTGCAGATAAAACGCTAGATTATTTTGCCCAGATTGTTCAAAACTACAAAGCATATCTTTTCTTTACATTCTGGTGACCACCTTTTTGGAAGAAAGTGTAAGCCCAGGCCCTGACTTAAGCGGGCATATACAGCAAACGAAGAAAACTCCCAGCATTTCTCTCGCTATGTAAATACTACAGTATTATGTACACGACTAATCATTTCATGGAGCTACACCCAACCGATCCTCTGCTCAAGCAAAACCGAAACTATCAGAAGCTTCATCACTAGATTGAGCTCGACTTTCCGCAATGTCATCGAGCCACGAGACAAGCTGCTGCGACGTTGGTCTTGACTTTGGAGCGGCGACCACGCAGAGGCATGCTATCTCAAGCACCCTCATCAGTTCGCCTTCGACCGACTTGTCATGCACATTCGGATGGAAGACTTCAGTTTCCCTGTCCTCTTTCTT